>JAIZAY010000482.1:0-44121 GCA_029531755.1 Holothuria leucospilota
TTAAATCAATCAGCAATCCAGAGTCTAATACATTGCATTCGCGATGTTTTCTTGTACAAACGATTAGCCTAGCGCTGCATATTTTGGATAAGTACAAGGTTTAGTGGGGCACAAGTGAGGGAAGGAGGAAAACTAGGAGGCTGCCTCCCAAGTAGCGCAATCACTGATTAAACGCCTATGTCAAGGAAAAAGAAGCAAATAAAGCGAAATTTGTTTGTCTGTGCCCTATTTTTAGGGTAATAGGTGACCACTTTTGTACAAATAACGCCACCACAATACAGGAAGAAAGTGGGAGACTAAACCTCATAATATTATGTCAGATCTTTCGGTACTCTTTCTGCCAACTGAGTAATGTCACAAAATGACAACAGAAAATAACCATCTGAGCTCGACGTGCGCGACAATATTTGGCTGTTATGTAGTGTCTTTAGTAAAGATATCCTACTTAAGCTTTCACCAGAACTTGCCTGGATAACAAAGTGTATTCTACCTCAATAACGACGCCGTGGACGAGCGAAACTATTTTGTTACCATTTCTAATCTTTGGGTCATGGACACGTTACATATGGGTAAGATTTCTTCAGCGGTGGACACTTAAGAAGTGCGAACCCTTTTGGGATTTCGTAAAAATTTGTCCCGTCGGGTCGGGCAAGGAAAACGACCGAGAGGTGGTGATGGGAAGAATAGTAAAGCAATATGCTACTTCTAGCCAAGGGCTAGAGGTAGCATAATTATCTCTCCCTAAAAAGAACTAACCGTTGCCTTAATGCATTTTGGTATTTCTCTCTTCCTTAAGAAAATATTTCCCAAGATATATCTCTCCTCCTTCAGTACAGTACCTTGTTTGGCTACGGGCCTGCATAGCATATTTTTGCCACAAACATACTTGATGTACCATGTTTAGTCCCCATTTACGCAAAGTATTTGAAAAGTTGAATAGTGCGCGAAGATTGGAAAAAATTGAGGGGTATCACTGATGAGAGAAACAGTTCAACTGTTCCGGTAGAACTGGAGCTAACTTGCATTGTTTCGTATCCATCGTCTGTCGACGAAAAGAAAAAACTATGCGATTGGGTATGAATTTCCCATTTCCTAACTTCCACAGAAACAATGTAGGCTTCGTATATTATTGGGTAATAGAAAATGGGGTTTTCTATATTGATGCATGAATTAAAACTGTGACAGAAGACCAAATAGTCTCTTAATTGCACGGAACGCGCAGAAAGCTTTTGGCGAAATCTCGAACAAAATCTACAGGATCTCGAAATAAAACGAATCTTGCAAATGCATAAGACAAACAATACGCTCGTCCAAATTTATTGGGGGATATACTTCACATTTCCCATCCGCCAAGTTTAATAGAGGGGCGCACCCAATCCACCCAGCAGAATCGGTCCCCTGCTCACCTTGTACTTAAATTCCCTGTATCTCACAATTTTCAAAGTTGAGAGGCAACAGCACAATTTTAGTTTTCTCTTACAAAATCTTATGAACTCTTGAAACAAAAGCGAATGCTATGGATGGCGAACCCGTACTTAGAATGAACCCGTTTCTGAAATAAACGATGATACCTTGTTATGCTTTCTACTATGAGGTTAAAGCATACACACAGAAACTTCAAAGGTTGACCACATTGTACAAGAAAGTACCACTTTCGAGATGCATTGTACTATTTGTAAATTCTGACCAAACGTTGTAAATTCAGACCATCCGTCAACACCGAATTATCTACCCTTTTGTTTATATGGAATGATAAAAACTGAGGGCAACTTTTGATATGAGGAAACCATGGTTACACCCACATAAACGGCAAACCAGTGATCAAGGTAACGATTGCGTCATCAGCGTGTCCACGAATTTTCGCTATCTTTTAATTACAAAGGAAAATGTTACTCACTTCCCTACAGTAAATTGCGTGGCATTTAAAAATAGCCTACATCATTAATATAACAGGACCATTCAAATGCTGAATGAAGGAACATTTTATAAGAGGTTCATGATGATAATGATTAGCTTACTGCACATTTTGATTGAGGCAGTGCTTTTTCGTCACAGATGCATCCACAAAGAGTTCTTGATTACAGTGTGACAAGGAGCTCTTCATCTGATGACGCGCTCGTTTTCTGTGAAAATATTGTAAGCCAGTAAGTTCAAAAATACATCAACTCTCTCTCTCCTGTGGGTTAATGTGTTGAAACTTAAAATGAAAAGTGACATTGATTGATTTCAAACAGTAAAACAGCATCGTTTTTTCGTGCAGGTAAGGAAATAGTGCTCTCACACAAAATTGTAATTTTCTACTCACCCACCAACTTTAGATTTCATGTGCCCTTCAGTTTACTAGTAGTTTTACTCTTTCTAACAAATTATAATGGAATTATTTAACTTTAAATTTTCTTGACCTTGCAACTTAACCCTCAACTGATAATACAGAATTTAAAATAAGAACTTATGGCTGATTGATGAAAAGTATAATCAAGCTTAAGTCAGAGATCTATACTATAATTTCAGTCTTACCCGAGGCCTTTGGTGAGACATTTTGGATGAAATATGTTTTTTTTTTTCAAGTCAGAAATTAGGACAGCTGACAAAACGTAGTGACAACTAAGGATGAGTAACACCAAACAACAAATTATGGACAATAAAAGACTGCCAGCTCTCTCAAGTAAACATCTTGTAAAATACGTGAATAATATCTCAACCGCAAATCACATCGGTCAATTACCGTGCGACAGATTGGCTAACTTTCCTTGACTGAAAATATCCAGGGTCTTCTGTTTCAATGCATTCACTTTGAAAGCTATTCCAATTGGGGTTATATCTCTGAGTCAAATGTAGTTAGGGGTAAGGGCGGCTTACAATGTAATAATAGCAAGAAGTACTTTCTTAAAGCTAACTTGCCCAGAGCCTGCCTAATAAAGGCATCTGCTTGGAGAACAAAGAGAAAGCAGACAAAATTAGGGCAATATATTAAATCGGATATTGCAAAAGGCTCACTAGTAAGAAATATCTGGAAAGCTCCAATTTAATCAGATTAACTTTCCAAGATACTGTTGTACGAATATGAAATACGGAGGCACCACGGGTGCGGAGAATCCCCAAGTTGCTCACTACAGTACTTAAAGCTCTTGGCAATTGTCTATACTATTATTTTCTAATATCTCTTCTCTCCTCATCTCGTATCTTCCACTGTTTATTATGTTATCATCATCATCACCATCATCGTCACCCATCACCCGTCACCCTTCATTTCAACGTCACCTTCTTTGTCACCTCCATCCTCAGCATCATCCTTATCATCTTTCTAACACCCATCCCTATCTCCTGCCCCATCTACATCCCCATCTTCATCCTCATCCTCATACTTAACGTCATTGTCACGCTTTTCGTGATTGTCGTGATCATCTCGTCGTAATCGTCATCTTCGTTTTCAACATTATCTATCTTTAAATTGGTACTAGGTTAAACTAACATGCAATAATATTCACGACTTTTATGTCGTGAACAATATTTTAGATTAATAAGCTTGTCTGTAAATATGCTAAAAGGATAGTAAAGATGGGGTTCAATTACAAAATTGTGAAGGTAAGAACGCTTTTTGGTGAGACATGGATTCCTGGTGAGATTTTGTAATAGTATGTCACACCTACATAGTCAGTGTACACTTTCAAGATTGTAGACACTAGGGTGCAGTTCACTTTGCTATACCTTTGAGGGTACCCAATTAAGCGAGCGGGCTTTTCATATATGATATAATTGTGTACACTAATATGAAGATTTTATGTGTTTTCAAACATTGTTGGAAAGACAACAAAAATTGAATTCTCAATAGCCTTTGAACACACAGTTTGAATGGTTCAACTTTTTAGAAGGTGGGGAGTTGGATGAGGAGAGTGGATGATTTGGGTTCTGGAATCTTGATTCCATGCATTTCAAAAGAAATGATACAGACCATGCAAGGGAACCATCACTTTTAAAAAACATCTCGTGCAAATTTGAAACACTACTGGTGACAGCAAAATGGTTCATATCCGAATGTCTCCTTGAGACAAGTGTTGGGATGAATTACTGCATTACTATCTAACGCCATAACTCTCATTAGGTGTACTTGGAAGCAACCTGCCACAAATTGTGTAGTAAATGTAAGGATGTGGATATTTTCTTTGCTGGATACTGGCTACCTGGTTAGCACAGTTCCAAATGGGGTTTAGTATGTACAGGTCTCAAAAAACGTTGAGTCTAAAATGTTTGACAATTTTGGTCAATTGCTGATGTAACACACTAAATAAAAGAGGGACATAATTACGCATTATTATCATGGTGACACTGGGATCCTATTGAACTGTCAAGTTTTGCCTCACACAGTGGCGGCGCCAGGGTTTGGTGATGGGGGCACCACAGATGACGTCGTAGTGCCCCCTCAGTTAAACCCCAAGTCTGCGTAAGTTGTACCCTTTTGTACGTCCCTGCGATTGTATTCAGCAGTGGAGGATCCTGCCTTTGTCACTAGATAAAGGTGCCGTCCTGGGGGAGGTGTCTGAGGGGAGGGTGTGTCCCCATCCCCTTCCCCTTTGAGAAAATTTTGTTAACTTAAGGTTGCTTGGAAAATGGTGCTATCTTTGGGATATTTTTGGAACTGATCATGTATGGGTGGAAAATGTTCATAATTTAGTGAATTCTAATTTTTGTAAGGTGAAAGAGGAGGGTATGTTGTCCAAGAGAAGGGTATGTTGTCAACAAACCTACTGAAGCCACCCTTTTGGCTACTTTACAGCCTTTTATCGGGGATGGGGGGAGTTTTTACGCAAAAAATGTGCATGGAGTCCACAGAAATATTCTTGGACTATTACGAAAATTTTCCTTTGCTTCATTGTGCATTATAAAAGGGTACCTAAGGCTGATAGACACTGGTGTAGGGCCTCCTGGAAGCTCTGGATTAATTATACAAAATGAGGGCATTGACATGATGCTTATTATCCTACATGCAAATGATGACTATAGAGTATGATGTGGATCACTTTACAACTATCGTATTTTATTAAGTTTGAAGGAACATCCAGACGAACTGCTTCCAGTAGTGGGGAATGGGAGGGTGGGTACAGGTACAGGAAGGTGGTATTAGACATAATAGCCACCACTAATAGGTATAGCAAAAGGGTTGGAGGACTAACAAGCGCGTTTCAGAGTGCTTTTTCGTCGGAAGTGTATTAACAATCACCATCTGTACCGGCAATGGCGGGAAGCTCCTGGTTAAATTGTTGAAAAATGTTTAACGGCAAACACGTACTTTCAGCCTTCCACATCATGCTAAAAATTAGACTGAAAGATCCCACATCGATGCGAGGCCTACAGAGGTTGAAAATGTACCTCTGCTTGTCGTAACAGTGTTGTGATTAGAATAGTTCCATGTATTATTACCTTCATAATGGTCATGAGATGGCTTGTAAACCGTGACGAATGCGCGAGAAGCGCACCGAAATTCTTTAAAATAACATTTCCATGACAAACTCTGCATTCAGGCTCTGCATAGAAACACTTTCAATTCCCCAGCAAACCTACATGACAATCAAAAAGGCAGTCTTTTACCTGAGAATTCGTAAACAGTTTTCAACTTTTGCTGCAGCTGTGCTTCTCCTGGAAGTGCTACGGTACTGGAAGATACTGATAATAAGAACAATGCTGGGGTAAAGTTTAGAGCGCGCCGAGCGGGCGAAAATTTTGATAGTTTGCAAAGGATTTGCAAAAATCTGATTGTTTGAGAACCATTTGTGAAATGATTACAATAGATCCATCATTCGGTCAAAAACATACCTCACCCCCCTAGAGAAATCTATAGCTTAAACGTCTTTTGGGGTCTTTTTAAAATTTTCAAAAAAATTCTGAAATCGATTGTGGGGCACGCGCCCCCATTCCCCCGTGCTGGCCCCCACCAACCTCACAGTATTCTAACCCAAACTCAACCTATGATGCAGTAAACAAATGTTGAAAGCTATGGATAAGCATGTCGGGAACATTTTCGTTGAAGCTCTCTGAAGACAAATACCATACTAAGCAAACAATTGTTACTTGCCCAACACCGTTATATTGCTGATCCTATGGAAGACCTATAATAAACAATGGTTGTTGGTAGTCCACAGTGAGCCAGCTACCTGTCTTATTACATCATTTAAATGAGGCTTTTACAACTCAGTAACCAAACCCAAATATAGTACCTACACAGGTGTAGGTAAAATATTCAATCAACAATTGGGTATTAAATGTTGTAAGAATCAATATTTTAAGGTTTAAAGCGCAGTGGTAGGCATAAATCCCTCAAGATGCCACCCATTCTCAATGCAACTCCAACAACATTGACTAGTACTTTGCACATTAAAAAATAATGTATATATTCATATATTGTATTAGTCAAGTACTTAGTCAAGTCGAGCAGCAAACGAACAAGCGGTGCTTTAAGTCGCACGAACGCAATTGTGTCACTGTTCTTAAAGAAACCAAAGTATTTAAGAGTCAGATTACTGGCGTTACCTATAAAATCTTTAACTCAGTGACTTGTACTTCTGCTTCTGTTATCTACTTAATTAATTGCTTAGATTGTAAGAAACAATATGTAGGTGAAACTGGGGGTGAGCTTAGACAAAGACACATAGGTCAGAGACAAGATTTCAAACAAGGTAATACTCCTCTGGGCAAACATTTTAATGGGCCCTGTAATAACGGCGAACCGGCCATTTCATCATTCCCTAATCTAGACAAGCCACAACGTGAACAAGAAGAGTTGTTGTATTGGATTCATCAACTGGAAACTCTGCATCCTAGTAGCATCAATGTAAAAAGGGTACCGAAGCAAAACTAATCTTTTTGCTTCCTCTTTATTTGGTTCAAGTTACCTCCGTCTATTAACCCTTTTGTGTTCAGTTACGCTGTCACGCTCTTTTAGTTTTCCTAAGGTTGTGTACAATCTTCAGAGTATTCTACTCAACTTTTCTCTAATCTTATTCTGTTTGGTCTCTGGTATTATGCTATATATCTAACAGGTTCTCACTGTTCTCAGTACTATCTGTACACATTCCATTGCCTCTTGAGAAAGGAAGGACGACCGTTCGGAAACGTAGAGTTTTTCAATATACAGTTTTAGCCAATTTTAGTTCTTGCTTTTAGTGTATTCTTTTATATATATATATATATATATATATATATATATATATATATATATATATATATATATATATATATATATAACTTTAGAATGATAAAACTAGAACGGCAACTGAACACACAAAGATAAAAAGACACCCTTCATCGAGAAGCTTTCGGCTGTTTTATTCAGCCTTCATCAGCTCGAATGAAGCAGATAAAATGGGTTCAAAAGTCTACCTATAAAATTCTAAAAGACTTGCAAATACATACAAAGAATAAAAGGAGCCAGCACAAACTCAGGACAGTAAGAAATAAAGCTTAAAATCACTGGGTGGATAAATAGCAAAAGAAAGAAAAAAAAAACAGATTCTTAAAACCAGCTGTAAACATGCTGCACTAAAGTTAAGATAATCCTCAAAAATATGGTTAAAACCAACGGTAGCTGAAGGGGGCCTGGAAGGTGCATAGGAGAAGAACATTACGCACAGGAAACCACCAGAATGAGTAAAAGAAAGTTACCCTGAAATTTACCGTAGGTAGCTGATTCTTTTAGAAGAGTTAAATTCCTTCCGTTTGTTTAGGCCTAGGGGGAATAGGGTATTCAAATGGGCAAGCCAAAAACCTTCTCTTTTTGTAAGGGCTGTGTCAGTATTAGACTTGCTGTAAGTCTGCTCTATAATGATGAACTTAATGTCTGACAGTTGATGAGGAGAAGAATTATAATGGACTGCTAATTCGCATCTCCCGCGATTATTCAAGAGGTCGGATTTGTGATTTCTAAATCTTACTTTAAATTCTGTGGAAGTAGACCCAACATACTGCAAATTACACTTAAAACAAGTTGCTACGTAAATAATACAAGCACTAGTACAGGAAACATAACTTTTAATAGGATAAGTTTTCTTAGTGGCACAGCTAGAAAAGTTGGAACTTTGCAATAAAAAATTAGTACAGAGGTCACACCTTCTTCGCTCACATTTGAAACAACCTACAGTGTCCCCTGTACGGGTACGATAAGGAGATTTCGACTTCCTAAGTAAATCCTTAAGGGACTAACATTTTCTGTAAGCAGTGAAGAAAGAATTCTCTGGGAAAAGATTGGTCATACGAGGCGAGCTATGAAGGATGTGCATGTGTTTACGAATGATAGAATTAGCATTGGGTAACGCTGGATTGAAATCCAGGACTAGTGGGTATTTAAGATTGGAATTGCTCTTTTTAGCAGGATTGAGCAGGGCAGATCTACGTAATTTGTTTGCTTTTTCAAATTGCTCTTCTACAAGTTGGGGGTCATATCCTCTGACTATTAAATAATGCTTAAACTCAATAACTCTCTTGGCCAAAAGCTCAGGGGTAGAACAAATACGTTTCAGCCTTAAGGCTATACTGTAAGGGATGCTTTTTACTTGATGCTTAGGGTGAGAACTAGAAGGTAACAAATATAAATGACCATCAGTTGGCTTAGAGAACACATCAGTTGAAATGATTCCATTATCCAAAATTACCATAACATCCAGAAATTCAAGCCTTGACTCAGAAAACCTCAGTACAAAATTGATAGTTGGATACATAGAGTTAATAAACTTGGTAAATTCATGGAGTGCATCGAGTCCATGAGGCCAAAGCTCAAAAATATCGTCCCTAAAACGCCACCAATTTTGAGGTTTAAAAGGACCTTCGGTTGTAGCTATTTTGTCTATGTAACTGATAGCTATGTCAGCATAACTGCATGCATTTTTGGGTCCCATAGCAGTGCCATGGATTTGCACGAAGTTATTACCTTTGAAACTAGAGTTGTTGTGCTTTAAACAAGTATCGACTGCTTCAACAATACAATCGTTACAAGGTAAATCGGACTTCCTACTAGTTAATGCTTCCTTCACGGCTTTGAATCCTAATGTATTGTCTATGTTGGGAAACATAGCAGTAACGTCCCAAGAAACCAGTAGGGTGGAAGTAGCTAAAGGGGTATTAGTAAAATTTTGGAGTTTATTAAGAAAATCAGTCGTATCCTTGATATACGAGGGGCTCTTTTGGGCAATAGGCTTAAGAAAAATCTCTGTAAAAGCAGAGAGATTTTCAATGGCTGTGTTACAACCTCTCAAAGCATATCTCTCTGCTTTTACAGAGAATTTACTAAGTTTATTAGCTCTATCTATCCAACTATCAGTTTTGTACTGAGGTTTTCTGAGTCAAGGCTTGAATTTCTGGATGTTATGGTAATTTTGGATAATGGAATCATTTCAACTGATGCGTTCTCTAAGCCAACTGATGGTCATTTATATTTGTTACCTTCTAGTTCTCACCCTAAGCATCAAGTAAAAAGCATCCCTTACAGTATAGCCTTAAGGCTGAAACGTATTTGTTCTACCCCTGAGCTTTTGGCCAAGAGAGTTATTGAGTTTAAGCATTATTTAATAGTCAGAGGATATGACCCCCAACTTGTAGAAGAGCAATTTGTAAAAGCAAACAAATTACGTAGATCTGCCCTGCTCAATCCTGCTAAAAAGAGCAATTCCAATCTTAAATACCCACTAGTCCTGGATTTCAATCCAGCGTTACCCAATGCTCATTCTATCATTCGTAAACACATGCACATCCTTCATAGCTCGCCTCGTATGACCAATCTTTTCCCAGAGAATTCTTTCTTCACTGCTTACAGAAAATGTTAGTCCCTTAAGGATTTACTTAGGAAGTCGAAATCTCCTTATCGTACCCGTACAGGCGACACTGTAGGTTGTTTCAAATGTGAGCGAAGAAGGTGTGACCTCTGTACTAATTTTTTATTGCAAAGTTCCAACTTTTCTAGCTGTGCCACTAAGAAAACTTATCCTATTAAAAGTTATGTTTCCTGTACTAGTGCTTGTATTATTTACGTAGCAACTTGTTTTAAGTGTAATTTGCAGTATATTGGGTATACTTCCACAGAATTTAAAGTAAGATTTAGAAATCACAAATCCGACCTCTTGAATAATCGCGGGAGATGCGAATTAGCAGTCCATTATAATTCTTCTCCTCATCAACTGTCAGACATTAAGTTCATCATTATAGAGCAGACTTACAGCAAGTCTAATACTGACACAGCCCTTACAAAAAGAGAAGGTTTTTGGCTTGCCCAATTGAATACCCTATTCCCCCTAGGCCTAAACAAACGGAAGGAATTTAACTCTTCTAAAAGAATCAGCTACCGACGGTAAATTTCAGTGTAACTTTCTTTTACTCATTCTGGTGGTTTCCTGTGCGTAATGTTCTTCTCCTATGCACCTTCCAGGCCCCCTTCAGCTACCGTTGGTTTTAACCATATTTTTGAGGATTATCTTAACTTTAGTGCAGCATGTTTACAGCTGGTTTTAAGAATCTGTTTTTTTTTTCTTTCTTTTGCTATTTATCCACCCAGTGATTTTAAGCTTTATTTCTTACTGTCCTGAGTTTGTGCTGGCTCCTTTTATTCTTTGTATGTATTTGCAAGTCTTTTAGAATTTTATAGGTAGACTTTTGAACCCATTTTATCTGCTTCATTCGAGCTGATGAAGGCTGAATAAAACAGCCGAAAGCTTCTCGATGAAGGGTGTCTTTTTATCTTTGTGTGTTCAGTTGCTGTTCTAGTTTTATCATTCTAAAGTTATATATATATATATATATATATATATATATATGTGTGTATGTATGTATATATGTATATACGTATATATGTATATACGTGTATATATATATATATATATATATATATATATATATATATATATATATATATATATATATATATATAGTGTAGGTAGAGTGACGTAGCGACTTTATATGAATGAGTAAATCAACGCTGTATTGAATAGTCGTACAGAGACAAATTTCCTCGGTACGCTCCGCGCCAACTGATGGTGGCGCTCCGCTTAGTCGGGGCATATTTTGGCCCCCTTTAAATACAGTCCTGGACACGCCCTTGTAAGGTACTATGAGTAAGTTCAAAAGTTTGACAAAGTAGGAGATGAAATTATACATAGTAAAGATTTTATTTTGTTTGATTCCCCTAGCCCCAAAAGATTGATGACGGTAACTACGAGAAAATTCCTGTTCAGTCACATTGCGCTACATCCATTAAAGAGGTAAGTTAAATAACTGTTACGTGCCATAGTTTCGACCGACTGATATTTGAATACGGCTTTTCAAAAGATGTGAACCTTGTCTGGTACATTTGCTTGCACATACTTCAGATGTTCCAAATAGGTCAGAGTCTTTTAATACCGGGTTCTCGTAAGGGCATCTTTTTTCAATAAAGGCATGGGTTAAACCAATAAGGCAGTCAACAAACAAAACCAAAATAATTCAAACACATATGTTGTGTCCCAACAATGGAAAGTGGCCTAAACATTTTTATAGTTTTCCATGCCTGGAAAATGTTGTCCTACACTTGTGTGAAAACAGAATACCACTGAGTTTGAATTGAATGAAACTTTGCCACATTGATTAATTTAAATATTAACTAAAAGTATGGTTAAGCAAGACGCAACCCATAGACTTGTCCCATTGTTTTCATGTCCCACATGCCTTGTCATATTCAAATGAGCAAACGAAATGGCTTCATTATCTTGGATGTGTAATGCGGCACAATGTGTAAATACGACCATAGCTCTCATGTTTGAACTGTGTGAGGATATTGGCTTGAGCAATTAAGTTCAGTACCGGCCATTGTAGCTTTGCCCAGAAGGTGTACTAAACAGCTGTTTTACTTTAAACTGGAGAAGAGATTTTGACCTTTCATTCACTTTGTGCCAATAAAATAACCAAATTTAAGTTTTAAAGTTTTTCTGAGTGCTTATGAATTATGCAGCCTCAATGAAATGTCTCCTATCGACTTATACATTGACGCCAGGCGACGTCATTTTGACGGCAAAACAATGAAGCACACTGCACGACGTGAACGAAAGAATGAAATATTAATGATTAGTTTCTCAAAGGCTCCATTTAATAGCTGACATAGAAGACACACTTTAAAGAAAGCTACAAATGACCAGTTCTATGCTAGTGACTGCACTCTGCTTGTTTTTGTAAATGTCATGGTGTATCTCATACATTACCCGTTTAGTCAAGTAGTTAGTCTAACTACACAGTTTCAACCCCAAAATTCTGTAACTAGCGTTTGGTGCTTACGTATTTGGTAAGGTGTGTAATGTACCTAGGCAAAAACCTACCAAAATTGTGTAATGCAAATCCAAATGACGACTTTTTAACCCATTTTTACCTTATCTATTTCCAAATTGCCTATGGAAAGTTGGTGCCTTTGCGATGTTTTGTCTTGAAATAGTTTTAGCTGTTGACAACTATTCATTGAAAACTTCAGCGCTGTTATATTATGGGTCCATTAACTGAGCAACGAAGACAAGTAAACTTTAGTTTGCAGGTTTCTTGTCAAGTTGAATGATGTCAGTGACATCATTCTTAAACGCTTTCAGTTCTTAAACGCAGGCAGGGGGTTCAAAAGTTACAGCTCCCATAGAAGTATTGAGCAATACCACATCTCCAGCCTGTGAGAAAGCCGCCAGTGCCATTTCTTGTGATTTTGAAAATTTATACATTTTCACATGAATTAAATAAATAATGGACAATTCGTCCGTGAAGTGATTTGCAGCCATGTCAACAAAACTTGGTGCCAACCTGCGTACTTACCTCATTTTTGAAAATGTGGGTTTTCAAAATGCACTGTTTACGGCTGAAAGTAATCTCTCAAATGTGGGGGCCATACGGGGCCCTTTAAAAAATGTCAGATGACCTTTATAATTTGGCTTGGTCATTGAGTTGGAGGAACCATTACCTTCGTAATGATTGAGTAGCTGTTCCGTTGGAACAGTGGCTGCAGTGTATGGTATTGACATGGCTGCAAATCACTTCACTGACGAATTGTCCGTTATTCATCTAATTCTCGTGAAAATGTATTAGCTTCCAAAATCACAAAAAATGGCACTGGCGTTTTTCTCCCTGAAAATTTTAGTGGGTATTCAAAGTTCGTCAAAACGGTAAAGGGAATGTGAAAAGGGTAAACTACACAGAAAAAAATTATACTCATCAGTTAGTACATTGTTATAACCAAAATGAGTTAAGATACACGTCAATTAGTGTCGCCACTCACATTCCACATAAAATGCGAGAAAATCTATTATGCGACTTTATGTAATGATTGTAGTTACTAGCGGTTTGCGTAAGAATATTAAGTGCCGCACGCGCAATTTTTTTTCCCACGAGGTTATGGGTAATTAGCATAATGAGGCGTGGTTTACTTGTTTACGTCATGACATCTGGAAGATCGGTCTCACAAGATACAATAGCTTACATGTAGGCTATACGGTGGGTACAAGTAGCACTGAGTGTACGCCTGTACGTGTATGCATACGACTCGTAGTAACATGGAGTTGCTATTGAACGTAGAGACGCTAGGTTAAAAGCCATCATACAGACCAGCTCAAGCGTGTATGATGGGCTGAAATCGATCGTAAAAACATCGTTATGTTGTAATTGGACACTAGCTACGGTATATAGGAATCATACAGTGGTTTAAAATTCACACACATATTTGCCGTGGGACATGAGAATCTCAGTGCTGTAAAGCCCCAATGCCATGTGCACGTGGCTTAATTACAGGCAATTTTTGTCAGGAAGACCGTGGGGGGGGGGGGGACCCGCTCGGTAATGATGGCCGTGCTGGGGTGGCGTCTAAGAGGAGAGGGTGGGGTGACATCCTTCCGGTAATTTTGAACATTTTGAGACCCTTTGATGCTGTTTAGTGCCACCAGATGTCTGAATTTGTAATAACATTTTCTCATGCTTCCTCATCTATCTACCAAACGTAATTTTATTAACTGTTAGAGACAAATAGGCTACCCCTTATAATTCCTAATACCAAAACCAAGTAGACAATCGGAGCGATTGAAAGTGGTTTATAGGCCTAGTACATTTTATCTTTAGCCTGAAGATTAGGCTCTCTAACAAAATTGGAGATTTTTCGAAAATTTGTTGCCTCTTTTAGACAAAAATACGAAAATTCAGGCGGAAGGTAGGCTTATTTGGAGAAAATTTGAACCTTTATGAAAGAAAATTTGGTTTTTTTTTGTTATGCGAGAAACTGAAAAAAATATAGTTTTTAATAAAGAATTTGCCTTTCAAGAGCGGGCTGACTAGAAAAACGGTCAGGACAACGGTGAAGTTCGCTTGGGTTAGCCTACATATTTTACCCCGGAATGATAAGGCTATCCGACGAAATTTTAAAATTTCTGTTTTTTTTTTTTTTTTTTTTTTGCCGTTTTTAAATATTTGAAAGCATGGAGCTTATATTGGAGATAGGCTAAAATGGAATTCTGTGGCAGAAAGTCAGAGACTGAAAATTGTTGTTATGCTTTGTAACAAACACTGGATAATTTATTCAATGACATCCCTAGCCTAATTTATTGGATGTGAAAAGGGGTTTTCGTCCCTGGAAAGCGGGCCGTGGAAGCATATTCTCCACCTCCTCACATCTCAAACTTTAGGCTAAACCCCAGCCCACTGCTTTCTACGCCCTTTGGTTTAATTACTGATACCTAAGTTGTTGAATATCGCCAAGTTTTTTAGGCGAATGCCATGATTGATTTACTTATTGATTCATTAATTTTTTCATTGGCCTATCTGTTGTTCGAGCTTCTACCCATTTATTGATTGCTTAATTATTCATTCATCGCTCAATTTATCAATTGGTTTCCTTATTATTGCTTGCAGTGTTAATATTGATTGATTAAGTATCTCGTTAATCAATTTCTTTACTGTATTTATGATTCACTCCAGGAAGTAGTTTCAGCCAGTGGTTTGTATTCCTATGAAATAAAAAGAGTAGGCATATACCCATAGTGTTCAATTATAACTGACTAAATTGTGGAATAGTGGAACAGAAAAATTAAGGGCAAAAATGGAATTATGGAACTTAGTTTCAGAAGGCTAGTTTCAACAGTCTGAAGTTTAAGGTGATGATATAACGAACTGCAAATAAAAGAAACAATCTAATGAAGAGATCCCTTTTTACAGTTTATTGAAGGTTCAAACAAATTGGATGGTTAAGATCAGAACTTATGTACATCATGAGGTAGCTTACAAAAGAAGAACAGAGGGAGAGAAAGTGTGAGAGAGAAAAAAGACAATAGCCAAAGTGCTACTATTTTAAAATTGTTCACAATTAATTCAGGTAAATTGTACAGAAAGTGCAACACACAATGCGGTTGCTGTAACACAGGCTCAAAACAGTGGGCCTATTATACACTAGAGGCCAAAATATAAGTGCTGGTCCTTAAGTACTTTCCCTGATATGAGCATTTCAAGGCATGCTTGTCTTGCTGAGTTGATAATCTGAAAGAGATGTGAACAACTGGAACAACATTCCTTATCCCCTACATGTAGCAAACAGTTGAAATGAAGTAAGTAGAGGTGTAAAAATTCAGAGAGCAATTATTTACTTGCAATCTGGAGGCATTCAGCACTGAGTGCAGCAAACAATCAAAGATAAACATATGGAAAATTTTAAAAGAGGTTATATGTAAAACTTCAATAAAAAATCACTTTTTGTTCATGAGCAGAAAGAAAACAAATCAGAGGGAAAGTGAATTTTCTTTGCACCTTATGATAATTTGGAAACATGTCTTTGGCAAATTTTGGTATCTGAAAGAGATGTCAAATTGTGGACGGATATCTTCGTTCAACACAAATACTGTAGCACCTAAAATTATGAGTTCAACAGAGAACAAACATTCATTACAAATAAAAAAAGTGGAAATACACTGAGCACAAATTTCCTTGACCACACTTTCTTAACAATGCAAGTAGCTAGTTGGAGATGAAATATTTTAAGTGTCCATATCAACAAATATAAGTCTATAAATGTCTGTACAAAACAGGACCTAAAACTGCTGGCTGGTTTCCCAGAGCATGCTCCTGTAAATGTTCCCAAATACTATTCTGATAGAACAGTGGCTGTGGTAGAACACATTCTAGATTTTACACAGGTTTACAGACCATATAGATGATCCCTGACCTCCTCTGATAAATTACAAAGGTACTGTACAATACACTGAATACAGACTCATTATTATGGACAATTATGTAAAATACAAGGGTGATACAAAAATACAACTTTATTATTAGTGGCTAGTAACAAAAGTGACTCGAAATACTGGAAAGGAAGATTGCAATCCCTCACTTAAGACTAAACGCTAGCACTGAGGGAATAATGTTGCATTCACACCAACAACCACATCATTTAACACGTTTTCATACATGGCTTGACAATAGTATGGGACAAATGCAGTCCCCCTTATTTGGATTACAGTAGCATATCTCATCACACTAATTCAGGGATTGCTCCTTTCAATCATGTGACATTATTTTTATACCTATTGTTAAATTTTAGGGAAAAGAACTCCTTGCTTCACCTTTTGCTTGTTAAGCTTGTTTAAAAATCATTATAGGAGGTACAAATAAGCCAAATATGATAAACTTTGTGAGAGATTGTTATTATTCTTAAGCCATTTTGGGCAGGGCAATGGCTTGCTTATTGACTTTAATGGTTTGCTGTCCTGAAGGAGTATACATCCTGTTTTTTCTCTCTTTTTTATATAGATACTTTGGAGTTCATGCACACACTTCATTACAATATGTACACTTCATTACAGTATTTTATTTTAGAAAGTTAAGATCTCAATTTGTATGATGTATTTCTTACTTTAAACTTGCCTCCATAAAGAACATCTCCACCGAAAAAAAAAAAAATAAAACATACTATGCTCTTCACCCCCACTCTAATTCTTTGAGTGTGTCCTACCCAAAGACACATTCGAAGATACGCAATGTGATAATGAATGTGGCGCTATTTGTCTGTTTGTGGAAAAACATCGAAATGATGATGTGTTTTTCTTCTTACTGTAACCATGTTCAACCACATAAGATGCTTTTGAGGGTCGTCCAGAATTCAATCTACGTTTTCCTCCCATAGCCATTTTCCTTCTGGAGATAGAAGTTGGTTGAACACCAATTTTCTGTGAGGAGTGAAAAGACTTCCCCCTTGACAGTTTTGATGAAACAATGCTCTTCCCAAAGGTATGCAAAGCACTCAGCAACTGACTGTCAGTTGTAATCTTTCTGTAACTGCAAATGAATGCTTTAATTGCCTTTCTATATTCTTCAGGACTGGTCTGCAATTTAGATGAAATTTGATCCAAAACAGCACCAAATTCCTGTTCTAGGGACAAAGTTCCATCTTCATCACTTTCAGTGTTAGGTTGATTCTGCTGTGAGGATACATCATACATGTCAGCAGAATTTGGGACAGCCGTGTCCATTGGGGTGTCATCTACTGGCGTTTGCTCATGTACAGTGTTACTTTCATTTTCAATTTCCTTACTGAACACTCCACTTTTCAGTGGCTGAAACCAGCTGTCAGCTATCTCTTCAGCTGAGCTCCCAATTGCGATGGCATAGAAAATCTTTCTAATTTTTGCAGATTTCACAGGCAGAAAATTCAGTGATGACAAGCTGAATTTATTGATGACTGCAGCTTGATGCTTGCATGGGGCTCCAGATCTTCCTACTGGACAGAGACAGGTTCCAAGTTCTGTATTGACATTGTAGGAGACGTCTCCATGTGAGCTTTGCACCATGTACTCATTGTCTGCAATCTATGGCAACATAAAACAGTGAAAAATTTATGTGAATTCATCATTTGGAATTTTGCAGAGTAAATCTGGTTCATTTACACCTCACATCATCATAGTGAACACACCCAAGAAGCATACTGTAGCAAATTCTGTTCTCAACATGTGCCCAAACAGAAGACATTGGTATGGTTATCCAGTAATAATTTGTAATGCATTATACTGCCACTTCTGTGGTCAATATCAATCCATTCACAATGCAACAATTTTATTTGACTTTTTTTCTTTTTCACATCTGTAAATATTTACTGCATCTACCTTTTTGATTGATTCCAAGTTTACATCTTTATGGTCAGGATAAAAACGGGAGGTGGTGCTGTAGCCAGACAATCTGTTGTTAGCAACATCCATTAAACGCCGGATATAGTAATCTTCCAGTCTGGTTAAGATGAAGTCTGTAAGCTGGCAAATATTGAAAGCCCGTAAACGATGAAAAATGTTGTCTTTGAGCACCCTCATGCCAGCTTCACAGAACGCTGTTGTATTGTTACCCCGTGTGCTGAGGTCCTTTCGAGCAGCAACAGCCCACAAGTCCCTCCTAAGATACTGTGTCTCTAGATGCTTAACATAGTTGGGATACTTCTGAGTTATGGGATCATTTTCAGCTGACCTCTGGAAAATGGTCTCCAAGTCCTCTTCACTCTCAGCATAGATCATGCTCTTCAAAACACCCAGTAGATATGGTCTGTCTGCTTTTACTATCCGGTTATTTTGGTTCCAGAGCCACCTCCACATAGCTTGTAGTAAATGAAAGACACATAGAAGGAGTGAAGATTTCGGGAATACCACATGCAAGGCATTTCTCAAAGAAGAGCAGTCGTCTGTCATAATAACATGAGGCCCCTCTCCAAAGAAGGCTCCATCTGGGAGTAAGGTCTTCATTAGGCGGAAAGCTGCCGTCAATGTTGATTCCGACTCAGAGGAAGTAACTACTACCCCAACAGGAAGTGCACCGGCTGGGCTATGAGTGAGAAAGAGAAACACACGACAGTTTTGTTTGTCCATGTTTCCAGATGAGTCTACAAACATCATCTCTCCACTGTAGTTCCACTTTTCATGCACTCTTTTCATCAGTGGGGTGCATATAGCAATGACAATTTGACCATCAGGCACAGTCTCTGCTTTTACACAGTTCTCATTTTGTCCAGAATTGTAACGCAGCAGGTTCTCTTTTAAAGTTGCCATCATATCATCACCTCCAGGTTCACCATAATGCTTCTTGAACTCTTTGTAGAACAGTCTGTAAAAAATAAGCAAAGTTTACATAGCCTGTCCAGTAAGTAGCATGCATTCAGGAAGAATCATAGCTGTGATATTCAGTGTCTGTTATGGATGATTGGGCCTCTGCCTTAGATTAAAATAAACAAGTTGACGTCTTCATTTTGGACTTTGAGAAAGGTAATTAATAAATGAATAGATGAGAGTAACATAGATTGTATTCGAACACTGGGGAAAGAGAACTGCATTTTGTAAACGTGCTTTTTTGCCTCATCTTCCTGACAAGAGTGACAGGAGGTAAGGGGTCTCTGCATGATTGTGAGTGTGGGGGGGGGATTGGGTACTATTATAACACAAATAACCAATATTTGTGATTCTTGGCTTTTATAGCAACACTCCGAAAGTTTCTTAATGTAAGAATATTTTACAAAAACTTTTACCCCATTGTGTGATGGATACAAATAAGAAGATGATACACATACTTTACCAAAATCAATAGTAATGGTTCCCATGAAGGTTAAATTGAATTATGGAGGTTCATAAGTATGTAAGTACAAAAAAGTCAAAATTGCAGTGAAGAATGCAAATTTTTGAAGGGTGTACTGAGTTTCAATTAGAATTACCTGAAGCAAAACTGTAAATCAGGACAAATTGATCTGTCTGCAGAAATCCTGGTGTATTCTTCTGCAGAATATTGCTCTTGTAGGTCATACTTCAGTGTGTCCAGAGCAGCAGTTGGGGAATACCCAGCCTTGAAGAAATCCAGCAATTTTTGGACAGCTTCTTCTGAGACATCCCTCCTCCTCAATGCATCTGCTGAAGACATTTCATGGTTGTGTAGCCACTTGAGGGAGACTGTGGTAAAATATCCATCTTTTATGTGAGGGTCGTTAGTCCTGTGGAAAAAATTTGAAGTAACATTAAATTTCTATTGCTATTTGCTATACTGCACCATGATCTTAAACATCAACCATCTTGTAAACAGTGGGATTGGGAGTAGTTGAAAAAGAATACCTGAAATAAACAAGTGGTCATGTCAGATACAGATGCACACATTCTTATCCTACAAAAACTATGCATAGATTCCTTCTGCATGCAAACTTGACAAAATTGAGCAGTATCAGCAAACATAAAACATAACACCTATTTCTTAAGAATGTGTTACCCTCAGTTTGTTTAATGGAAGTTATCTTGGTATGGTTCTGTGCAGGGTTATAGCTAGCATTTTGTGAGTGGTGGTTATATTTTCTGAAGTGGTGGTTGTTTAAATTGCACATCCTTGGGGAGGGGTATATGGAGAGGGGGTGCCCCCTCTCCTTTTGAAAATTTTTGCATAAAGTAGTAGTGCTTAGATGCAAAATGGATTGGTGCTGCATGTATTTATCAATATTTTGATAAATATACACTGAATATTTAGGGAAAGTCACAACAACTGTAATAAAATCAATATTTACTTTAAGCTTGGACTAGAGTGCTGGTCACACAGGTGACAAGTGGTGGTGGGTAATATGCATTTTTTTCCCTATTAGTGGTCAGCAATCGTGAGTGCCAGCTAGAGCCGACCACTACCGACCATCATAGCTAAATCCCTGGTTCTGTGATACCAAGTCATTATACTGATGCATTTGGTGCAGAATAAGCTACAATATAGTGATGGAAATGTGAGTATGAACTGAATGCAAAAGTAATCCAGTCCAACACGTTAACTGCTATTTGGGAAAGTAGGCTGTACCTCCTTCCCCACCCCCCCCCCACCTTAAAATATCCTTACCTTATTCTACCTCTTACATCGAATGGCCGCTTGACGGTGACAGACATTGTTGCAGGGCAGCCAGTGTTTTTGGATCCCTTTCGCAGGTCAGCAGTAGCACTCCTGGGTCTAGTGTTGTGCTGGCATTGTAAATCAACCTGTAGTTAATCATAGAAGCAATCATAATGAGTGTACCAAGTGTACTCATCGGAGGAGTGGTACCCAACTAATACGTAATGTACAGTATGGTGCTACACAGGGCACAGGCTTGATGTAAGAGTGGCTCAACTATTTTCCCTGTAGGAATCAGTTATCACTGGCCATTTAGACTTATTTTAATACACATTTTTTTTTAAAAAGCTGCTTAACTTTTGCAACAATAATTTGAAAACCTTCCCCACACAAAGGGAAGAGAAACCCAGTGGTGAGGATGGAGAAAACATACTAGGCCAATGCCTTGCCACCAAACAAAACATGCCAGACAAATTTTGTGACTACAGTATAGGCTAGACTCATTTATATCTAAGCAGTTAAAAAAAATTATGTTGGTTACCACAGCACTAGTGAATATGTTTCCCAAATAAATATTTTATTGGGCAAATCCTTGCACCCATGGTACGGTATTGTACAGAATTTGCTTGCCACAATTATTTATTGTACAGTGGGAATACTTGAGCAGTGATATTATTCTTAAGCCCCATGCAATCCCTACAATATTTCATTTTCCTATTTACATTACCCCTTCACCACTTAAATTTACTGTCTATGGATTAATCATTAGAAACAAAATAAATCTCCCTTCTGGCTTCATTCAAATTTGCTGGTACTGTAACCTGAATGGTAAAATTGTTTTACTTTAATGTTTTTTTTTTTTTTGAATACTAAAGAGTTTAATCAGATAGAGCAAAAGTTTTGTTTTCCCTGACTGATGGAGACATGAATAAAACTGATTTTTGACTGTCAGTCAAAGACCTCACACACAAGTGTAGGGATTAGGAACACAGTTGAAACAGGTTACTTTACACAAAGTTGCATAGTGTCCGGCTGGCTTTAAAAGATGCCTAATGTTTCTTTCTAAAGCTCCTAATAGTGTATAGACTCATGCAGTTTTCGTGACTTTCCTCTGGCTCAAAATGGGGCACTGATGTTGATAATTCTACCAGTGCAAAGATTGGCTAGGCTGCACACTGTCACTAGCACAATTGCCACAACCCACTACAACTTATTTAGTTTGGAATAAGTGATAAATCATGCTACACATAGACATACCCGGTATGTGTTTCTCGATCCAGCATTTGGATATGTGCGGGCAATTCTCCATGTACTGGATGATGATTTTTGAAACTCCTTAAGCCAGTCTCGAGCTTGATCCTCTGTGGAAAATGGCATATGTACAACGGTACAAAAACTGTGTGAATCCGCTTTCTCAAAAGTACATATCCTGTACTGATTTTCATCAGTTGAAGCTGGAAGTAAAGCCTGTTAAAAAAGAAGAAAACAAAATTTATGCCCTTATCCGGCAAAAAACAAAGGCCCAGAGATTCCTTGTCTAAAGGTGTGTTTTGTTGCACTGGGGCTCATCCCTCAAATTTATCTCTTGCCATTATGATTCTCTACCATGTTTTTACAAAATAATATCAAAATCACACTTAGTTAAGCCAGTGAACAACCAACAAACTTTTTATGGTAAAGATTTCTTATCTCTACTAGAAAGGAAAAGAAGGTATAAGGTGATACTCTGAGGGTAGGGAGGGTAGATGAGGGGCATTGCTTTTTTGTTCAGGGGACGATGTTACAAGGGTGAGTTTGGAAGCTGGCACTGCTATGCCAGGGGGAGAGGGCTTCTGGAGGGTTCCAGATTGTAATTTCACCACCCTTGAACTTCTCAGTGTAACATTCATTAATTCTAGGAAAACTAGCTAGCCTATGGAATACATGATGGTTGTACCATGAGTCGGTCAATTCAGGGAATTTTCACTAAAAGCATACACATATGAAAGTAATATGTAATTTAAACTTATTCGTTATGCTCATCAACATGCTTTCTCTTAATCCTGAAAGTTAGAGTAAGTTTCGTTGGCAAACGTTCAAGAGAGGGAGAAATTCCCACCACAAGTTTCATATGCTTAAGGTTCAAGAATGGTACCTTGAGTCGGTCATGCAAACATTTATATGAAAGCCCATAAGAGTGATATCAAAATATATTCCATGAATGATATCATCATTATAAAAATAAATCATAAGATGATGGAAACAGACCATTCACAGTGATTTGGAAAATTATTTAAAATATTTTGGGGCCATTTACAGAATGTCTCAAGCCACCTTTAGGTAACAGTTGATGTAGGCTAGGCTGGGCAAATTTCTTCTAAAAATGGGAGTAAATGCTTATTTTTGACAGATTTTGAATTGGTATTATCTTTTCCCGGTGTTTTTCACTTTCATATACATTTATTGGTTGGCCATAGTGCGCCTGTCTTTCATTTTGTATGCAGTGACCGATTCAAGGTATCGACTGACTCGATGTACACTCACTATATATATATGCCCATACACTGAGACATCCCTGGGCAAAGAAAAATGCACAAAGGCTGGTGCATCGTTTACAGTAGTGAGTCGCTGTTGGACAAGTAAACCCAATTGAATCTTCCCCACAAATGAGTATAGTGGCTGGGCCGACTAAAACTACCACTAAGTTACGTATATTATACAGAAAGTAAGGACATCTTTGCACTGCTGCTTTTTCAGCTGTGCTTTCATACAACTTTACAAGTAACGTGAGGCTATATCTACTGTACGTACCTAGGCTAGACTACGTATACTACAGGAATAACGCTGACATAACAATGTGTCCAAAAACATAGCCAAAATACTATTATTACCTTTAGAGCCTCAAATGACGACAGCAAATTATCTCTACAATCACACATTTTACTTGCTCTTGAATCTTTTTCTTCAGTTTAGGAAAGCAGTGGAATTTCAAGTGCGATTCGCCACTTTCTTCTTTCTTCGCGTAGCACATATTGTACAAAGTCACGACATCACAGCAGTGTGACCAAGTTAAGTTCGTACTTCGCGCGCGGGTGTCTGTACGTGGAGTTCGTGTTTAATGAAACTTTACTTGTAAGAAAACCACGCCTACTTATGCTAATTACCCATAACCTCGTGGGAAAAAAAATTGCGCGTGCCGCACGACAGAATTAGTCTACTTATTAGTCTGGTTAGTGAATACATTCATGCATCGAATAACGATACTACAGGTTTCACCCATGTGAATGAATTTACTCATCGTTAGTAGATGTACAATGTTTTGACTGGTACTAATACTACAATAAAATGTACATTTAGAGGCTATTTGCGAGTACTTTCAGTAGGCTGCGAGTGAATGTAGTACCCAAAGCGGCTGATAATATTGTTATACTACCCGCCTGGTTATTGTACGAGCTGGACCCAGTTGGAATACTACGAAGTTAGTATAGACCAGTATAGCCGCATTTGACAGGGCGACCACGAAAACACTGAGTAGTCTGCGGCCACAAATCTGTTCCCATATGTCCTGTGTTTGCTCATCTGTACGAAAATTGAGGTCTGTATAAGCCATATTTTGTACTGCTATTACCCTCGTTACGTTTGATTCATTAAATTCGTACTGTAACATTAATATGCTCAAACTTCCGTGACTTTTCATGTGATTCTTACCGGGAGACGCCTAAGTTAGGGCCTAGTGTTAAAAAACCTTTCCAGCCTAACGTGGTCAATTTATACACTCATGGCTTACCTGTTGTGCTGTATCAGTGTAACGCACAAGCCTTCCCGCCTAACTTAATTTACGAGGGCTAGCCTAAGCCACGTTAAATTATGCACAACCGCTGAGAGGATACCGTCGTTGTGTTGCAACTTAAGCTCCCAGTGTAGACTAAGTCTAGGCTAGGTTAAGTTTTAAAGTGCGGTTTGGTCACACAGGGATTAGGCTGGATATATTAAAGACAGACAGTCATCACCCCAAAGTATATTTTTAGTGTATGTATATCAAAATTCTCAGTTGGTGACTGCTCTTTGATTGACATCAAAGTTTGAAAATTTGAAAGATGCAGAGTAGCTCACATTCCACACAAGGCAGAGAGAGTACTTTTATTACATTTTATAGCCTTGTATGCTCACCAGGACATGGCCTTAAGCAATAAAATAGGTTTATTCTTGCACAAGGAAGAGCCTCATACAGTTATGGGAGGAGCTGGAAGATGCATAGTTGGGAGAATTGGAACTGTCTGGGATCATGAAAATTCCCCTTCTCCACTGGTCTGTTTTCTGTCCGGGGGCTCTTGTGATCACTGTTCTGGGGAGGGGTCTAAGGGAGGGGGTTCCCCCTCCCCTTTGGGAAAATTTTGACAATTTAGGAGGGATTAGATCGCAAATGGTGCAATCTACGGCCTTGTTCTTAGCCTTCCCTATGTGCTCAAATCTGGGGATTTTGTGGTAATCTTTTTTGCAAATTGCATTTTCTAAATATCTTTGACTTTACTTGCAGATCTGAAGGTCCAGTTTCCACTTGGACGTATTCAATAATGAAGCAGTTCACTTAAATGGAAATTTCGGGTAAAAATCGGGAAATCTAGAGGACAGTTCAATTCAATAGTTTCGTTTAATGTATGAGTTTGATGGTAACGAATTCTTACTGTGGAAACATATGAAAGAAATTCAGTAGCCTCAGTGCATACTGAATGATATAAGAGCTCAGGTGTAAGTGAGCTGGGTTTGCATCTCCGATGCTTTATTATGCATTGGTTGTCATGAATATTTGAAATTAAATATAAAAGGCAGTCAAATGACTACGTTGTGGTGTTTGTGATTGAGTGTACAGACAACTTCTTGACCGGGCGGGTCAATTTTCTGTGCGGGCGGCAAAGTTTTGTCCGGGCGCAAAAGTAGTGTGGCAGATTTTGTACTGGCGGAGCCCCCGGACAAAACAGCTTGTGGAGAACACTGCCTTTAAGCCTTTCAGTTTCATCAAAGGTTAACAGACCAATTTGAATGAGTTTTCATTGTAGCATGGTGGTACCATGAGTCGGTCAATTAAGGAAATTTTCACTAAAAGCATACATATAGGGTAGTAATATGTAATTTAAACTTATCCATTATTCTCATGAAGATGTTTTCTCTTAACCCTGAAAGTTAGAGTGAATTTCGCTGGCAAACTTTCAAGAGACAGAGAAATTCCCATTACAAGTTTCAGATACCTTAGGTTCAAGAACGGTACCTTGAGTCGGTCACCCAAACATTACGAAAGCCCATAAGAGTGATATCAAAATATATTCAATGAATGATATCACCATTATAAAAACAAATCATAAGATGATGGAAGGAGACCGTCCGCAGTGGTTTGGAGAATTTTTTTAAATAATTTTTTAGGCCATTTAAAGAAGGACTCAGGCCACCTTTAGGTAACACTAGATGTAGGCTAAGCTGGGCAAATTTCTTCTAAAAATGGGAGTAAATACTTATTTTTGACAAATTTTGAGTTGTTGTCATGTCGTGCAGGAATTTCTTCACTGTCGTATGTTTATTTGTTGGCCATAGTATGCCTGTCTTACATATTGTATGCAGTGACCGACTCAAGGTACCGACCAACTCAAGGTACACTCACTATACTGTAGAATGTATAATTTGCTCCATTACTCAAGTCTCTGAAGAAGAGGTGCTGTAGGACGCGGGAATATTATTCTACATTTTTGAACTATGTTGGTATTGAAGGCACTCCTCACCCATGATATGGGGGCATGTGATTTATGCTTGTTTACTTATACTTTTATACCATTCCACAGAATCTATTGTCATATATAATATAACACATAATTTGTGTTTAAATTTTCTCTCTACTACACTTTAAGATATGTTTGGCCAAAGAAATTTGAGTTACAACCTTTGCCAAGGAGACTAGCGGAGAAGCTGAACAAGGGAATATTTCCTGATGAAAGGGAAAGACGACTAATTATAAGTTGTGTTTTTAATGAGATGGCAGGTTTTGTATGGTAAGTGTTATATTTTCTGCATAATGATTTATGTGTGATGCTCATTTAATTCATAAATACTTTGTAGAGTTAATTGTAAAATGGAGAGATTTGTACCTTGGTTTTGCTGTAGTGTATATCATGCTGATGTTTCAAGGAAATATTTCTGTGCTCAAAAGACCTTTTATATTTGTGATAAGATCTGTTTTAAGTCTTAGTCAGAAGAATATTGTTACAAAGGTTGAAATATTAAACATTTTGACCAGTCCACTTCCCATCTCCACTAGTTCTTTGCTGCAAGTGTAAAATTTGATTGATCAATTCACCAAATTTCAAACCAGGACATAAAATTATGAATGATATGACTCTTAAACTACTAATTTAAAAGGCTTTCTTTATTTTTGTTTTTCTTTTTTTTCTAAAGCCGCTATCTACAGTTCTAGTTGTTTTTGGTGGAGATCAAATGTCATATGGGGTCACCAGTTGACAAAATGCAATTAAATTTCCCAAGAATTCCCAAGCTTTTCATCTGGGGTCACCAGAGGCCAAAGAAGAAAATTTCCCTAGAACTGCCAAAATCGTCCTATTGGGCCACCAGAGGTCAAAAAGCAATATTTCCCAAGAATTGCCCAAATGGGACATCATGGCATTATTTGGAATAAAACATAAATCTTTAAAACCTCAATACATTTTTCTCTTCTGTTTAAGGGAATATAAACAGTTGCTCAATCTTGTTTTGAAATACCACCTATTTGTTATAATAAGTATCTCCTCTTGTTTTATTGTATGTAAGAATGTTTCATGATGTCTCAATGTGAATATTGGATATAAAATAGCAAATAAATCATTTGCCATGAATTGTACAACTCATTGACAAAATATTAAAAAGTATTCAGTCATGAATTAGTATACAGTACCAAGGTGAAATAATTCAAATCAAGGTGCTTTTTGATTCCTTGCCGAAGTCTGAAGGAATCTATGCGATGGTGATGTCGTGTGTGTGTGTGTGTGTGTGTATGTGTGGGTGTATGTGCGTGTGTGTGTATGTGACGCTTTGCTTGTAAACACGATATCTCAAGAAGGATAACTCCGAGGGATCTCATACTCAGCATGTAGATTGCCCATATTAAGTAGATGATCCCTATTGTTTTTGGTGGAGGTCAAAGGTCATTTGGGGTCACAGGAGGTCAAAAGGTCAAAACCTTGTAAACATGATATCTCAAGAAGGGTAACTCCGAGGGATCTCATACTTGGCAGGTAGGTTGCCCATAATAAGTAGATGATCCCTATTTTTTTTGGTGGAGGTGAAAGGTCATTTGGGGTCACAAGGGGTCAAATAGTAAATATGCTGGAAATTGCTTGTAAACACGATATCTCCAGAAGGATAAATGTGAGGGATCTCATACTTACCATGTGGATTGCCCATATTAAGTAGATGATCCCTATTGTTTTTGGTGGAGGTCAAAGGTCATTTGGGGTCACCAGAGGTAAAAAGGTTAAAACCTTATAAACACTATATCTCAATGAGGGTAACAGTGAGGGATCTCATACTTAAGATGAAAATTGCCTGTAATAAGCAGATGATCCTTTCAGTTTTTGGTGGAGGTCAAAGGTCATTTGGGGTCACCAGAGGTCAAAAGGTTAAAACCTTGTAAACACAATATTTCAAGAAGGGTAACTGCGAGTGATCTCATACTTAGCATGTGGATTGCCCTTATTAAGTAGATGATCCCTATTGTTTTTGGTGGAGGTCAAAGGTCATTTGGGGTCACCAGAGGTAAAAAGGTCAAAACCTTATAAACACTATATCTCAATGAGGGTAACAATGAGAGATCTCATACTTAACATGAGGATTGCCTGTAATTAGTAGATGATCCTTACAGTTTTTGGTGGAGGTCAAAGGTCATTTGGGGTCATCAGAGGTCAAAAGGTCAAAACCTTGTAAACACGATATTTCAAGAAGGGGAACTGTGAGTGATCTCATACTTAGCATGTGGATTGCCCATATTGAGTAGGTGATCCCTATTGTTTTTGGTGGAGGTCAAAGGTCATTTGGGGTCACCAGAGGTAAAAAGGTCAAAACCTTATAAACACTATATCTCAATGAGGGTTACAGTGAGAGATCTCATACTTAACATGAGGATTGCCTGTAATTAGTAGATTATCCTTAAAGTTTTTAGTGGAGGTCAAAGGTCATGTGGGGTCATCAGCGGTCAAAAGGTCAAAACCTTGTAAACATGATATTTCAAGAAGGGGAACTGTGAGTGATCTCATACTTAGCATGTGGGTTTCCCATATTGAGTAGGTGATCTCTGTTGTTTTTGGTGGAGGTCAAAGGTCATTTGGGGTCACCAGAGGTAAAAAGGTCAAAACCTTATTAACACTATATTTCAATGAGGGTAACAGTGAGGGATCTCATACTTAACATGAGGATTGCCCATAATGAGTAGATGACCCTTCCACTTTTTGGTGGAGGTCAAAGGTCATTTGGGGTCACCAGAGGTCAAAAGGTCAAAAACCTTGTAAACACGATATTTCAAGAAGGGTAACTGTGAGTGACATCATACTTAGCATGTGGATTGCCCATATTGAGTAGATGATCCCTATTGTTTTTGGTGGAGGTCAAAGGTCATTTGGGGTCACCAGAGGTAAAAAGGTAAAAAAACTTGTAAACATGATATCTCAAGAAGGGTAACTGTGAGGGATCACATACTTACCTTGTGTATTGACCATATTGAGAAGATGATCAGTATTATTTTTCATGCAGGTCAAAGGTCATTTGAAGTCACAAAAGGTCAAAACCTTGTAAACATCATATTTTAAAGGAGGGTAACGATGAGGGATCTCATGCTTAGCCAGTGGATTGTTTATATTTAGCATGTAGGTCATTTTGGGTCACAAGATTTCGAAAGCTTTTGACCTTATTAACATGATATCTTAAGTAGGATAACTATGAGGGATCACATGCTTGTCATGTGGGTGATTCATGTTTGTTACAATATATCCATATGGCAAGGAATCACTAAGCCTTTTGGCTTTCTGGTTTTACCCTGAAGGTATCCTTTAGGACTTTGGTTAGGTGTCATGTTAATAAATAAGTTTGAGTTTGGATACACATGACAGCATATCCTTGTAATCATTGGTATAACCATTGCATAGCCATATTTGTTTGAAAATTTGAGTGTATATAGGAAATTATCAAAGGGTCCTTTTTAAGATCTAATGTAAGGAGGGCTCTAATACAGTATATGTGGTTATGTGTCTAGCTGGGCTGCTTGCAAACAATTTGGGTTTAACAATTTGCATTATAATGTGCCACAAAGAACATGACTATTTCCAGTGTGGTAACTACTTGTGCTAAGCTTTCCTTACATCCCCTGTGTATCCTCACGATTTTATGCAGCATTGGGATTTTAAATTTGCTGCTTCAGTCTGCAAAATGTTAGGACCTGTATGGATAGACAGTTGTGCTTTCCAGTATAGTTCTCACTTGAAGAAATGTTCAAATTATTCTAATCAGAAATTAATTGTTGCAATAAAAAAAATGCATTGCCTAACTGAAGCAAATTTGAGAGTAAAATGAACTAAAATCATTTCACATGAATCTTTTCTTGCACAGGTATCCAACATCAGCACAGTATAATGAGGTAGCTGCCTTACTTGTACAAAAATTTTCGGTAGTGAGCGAGGAGAATTTTGGTTCAACACCATATGTAAGTATACTAAGGATGCACTGCAACATAATGAAACTTAGTGTTTTCACGCAAGTTACATGTGTTTGCATTTAATAGATTTTTGTATTTTTGTGAAGAGGGGGAGGGGGTACAGTACTATTATAATTGCTACATAGTGCTTTTGACTGAGTACTTACAGTATACTGTCACAAGATGATAGTATCTAAAAAGTTCAGTGAAATATTGTACAGTTTTCATGTGTTGTATTTTGTGAATGTAATAATTCGGAAAGTGAATGAAGCTGTATTTAGATTGACGTATGACTGATACAGTATAATTGCATAATAGCCATTAATTAACTGGGTGCAGTTTCTGGAGGCAGTGCAAAGGAATTAAAAATAAGAGAACTGATATAAAGTTGGTGAAATGGGTGGTGCTCATGTTTCAGGTCATACTGAATGAACATGTAATCTGTCACAGCAGAAAAGCCCTTTAAGCCTTCAGGATATTGGTTATAGGGATAACCCCCTTTTAACCCTTTTTGAGTTAATTTACAGAGAAACCTGTGAAATACTTTGAATTCAAAGAGTTTCCATTGGTTTATGGCAACTAGCTGTCCAGACAGTTACCCTTTAACAAACTAATCTCATTGAAAACCATATCAAATAGGAAATTAGCTGATGGACAGCTTCGTTAATGTGATACAAAGTCTGCTGCTGCAGCATTCCATATGAAATAACCAGAGCCTAATTTTACCATGTTCCCCTTTTTTGTTTACTTCAGTAGTATTACTGGAAAACACGAATCATGGACAAGTTTAGAAATGAAAGAAAAAATCCTAGTCCCCAAGAAGAGAAAACTGCAGAGCCACACAGGATCTACATCACCATCCAGCCCATCTACAACAAAGACACAAGAGCCTGTCGTAACTTAACGGAACTTTCAAACTCCACTATACTTACTATTTTTCACTGGCCCAGATTGCACGACAAATGTAAATGTTAAGTTAGAAGAAATTCAATTCCTTCAAAGGAGCACTTCAGAGATAGTTTCTGCATATGCTTTCATCTTGTTTTTAGCCAGAGAAAAGTTCACTTGATTTGTCCCGCTAGACATGAATGCCTTTAGGTGCGCTCACACCAAAACTGAAATCAGCTGCGTTTTGCGGGCGGGACCCAAAATTTGTTATCTCAGAACAAATGGGGGCAATTTTCAAAATTTTCATTGAAATAAAATTGCCCCATTGGTCCTTGGAAAAAAATGGCATCCCGGCCGCTGCAAAACTCAGCACATTTCAGTTGTGGTTTGAACACACCTTTATAGACAACCTCAGTTCTTAGAAAGAATTGTCTGTTGTCTGGGGCGGCTCCCCATGGGTGGCAGGGAGGGTGATTGCCCGTTTGCCGGACAATTGCCCCGTGGACAAATACCCCCGTCAAATACCATCTGGATGGACATTCATCCCGGTCTTATACCACCAGGGCAAATACCACCGTACATTGACGGGGGGGGTATTTTCCGGGGGATATTGTCCAGGGGTATTTGTCCAGTCACCTACGGTATCACCCCACCCCCTTTAATTTGCAAGAAAGGAAAAAGGAGAAGAGGGGAAAAGGAGAAAACAAAAGAGAAGAAAGGAGAAAGCAAAAAAGAAAGAGGACTGGAGTGGGGAGGGAGGGGAACACCCCTCTCCTTAGACTGCTCTCCTGGGCGGTCCTCCTTCACCCAACCACAAAATTAGAATTCACAAAGTTATGAACCCCCTCTGTTAAACCCCTTCCCAGGACGGCGATCAATCAACCCATGCTTTTTTCCCCTATCGAAATACCCTGGCACCAGCTCCTGTCTGTTGTCTCTTCCTCGTACTTTTGCCTCTTGTAGTTTGCTATTAGAACCTTTCAATTTAAACTTGAAACTTTTAATCGGGACGGTTAAACTTGAAACTTTTAATCGGAACGTCTGTGTTTAAATTTGAACTTCCATGCATAGGTCGCACTAGTCCTTGAAGGACTGTGGTCGTTCGCCTACTTCTCACTATATACACAGTCCTTACTCCGACCATTGGAAATAGCGGGGGGATCGGCCGTCGGTGAAATTGTCTTTCTTCTCACAGCAAAATTTGAAAGAAAAATCCTAATTTACTACCAGGACTTTTCTTCTCCAGATCTTACAGGAGTATTGCAGCTGTTTTTGATCACTGAGAATTTCTGGAAAGTGCCAAAAATATGAAATGAAAGCAGCAACTTTTTCGCGCCGTAAAATTTACTGTGCGACTTTGGAACTTTGTTTACAACAGTATGCTAATGAACTATACCGTTACGTCAGTACAGAACGTTTGCAGGGGCAATTGCCATGCGTATGTATGGAAACTACAGTATTCAAAATATTGTGCGTGACGTCATAATGTTACGCACAAGGCATTTTGATGTCAACAATTTCGAACGCTACAGTAAATTTTTACGAAGTGGCAAAGTTGATGATTTTATTTCAAATTTTCGGAACTTTTCAGAGGCTTTAAGTGAAAAAACAACAGCAATATAAGCGTAAGATTCAGAAAGGAACATGACTGGCAGTAAATTTAGACTTTGGGTCCTAGCTTTGCTATAACAAGAAAATCAATTCCGACCAGCACTGTGTCGAAGACCCCGGGTTTTCAAGGAGTCGGAGTAAGGACCGTGTTTAGGGAGCTATCGGCGACCGGCTGTACACGTGCCTTTACTGGGGACTAAAGTCGCACATGCTTAGCGTTAATTACGTCTAGCTTGTTTATTTCCCGACCCGACTTTCCCGCTTATAATCAGTGTTAAATGTGTGAGCATTTGCAACCAGGGCTTAGGGAACAGACACGCAGTACCATTGCACACTCGTGGAAGCAGCCAATGAAAATTCCCTTGTAAAATTAAACCAGTGGACGAACAAACTGCCGAAAGTATTTATTACACGTTTTAGAACATTCATGTACAAGCGGCGAGTTTCCTACGAAAAACATTGCAAGCGGGGATCCCCTTGTCATGTGCGTACAAAATTTCTGGGTGTTGGGCAGAACACTGCACTGTATTGCACAGTGTAGAAGCCTGCTACATACATATAACGTTCACTCGATCCTGTCTGGTCGTAAACCGACGTGGTGATATAGCTATTTCCCCTTACTAGCTGGTGAAGATGCTGCTAGTATTGGTAGACATCAAAGTAAGAACATACTGTATTCACAAATCAGTAGCTGTTTTTTAATTTGCCTTATCTGCACACATTGGAAAATTACAAATATATATTCTGTTCAATGATGCACTGTAACTGGGAAGTTGTGAAATTCCATAAAGCATTGCAGGGAAATTAGTGTGCCCTTTATCTTACAGTCTTGTTCAAAGAGGGATTTGAAGATTCAAATTAAAGGTTACTGCATTTCCATCCCCATGTCCACCCCAAGTTTAAAAATGATTGTCAATTAAAAGTAATTATTAACACCTTTATTTATGGTATTGATTTGGAACCTAATTTAATTTCATTCTTGTGAAATTTATGTTTAAGTATATTCCCTCTGGTTCCTGTCCTCATTAGAAACACTTGAAATCACATATTACTGTTTTTTCCCTTCATGGCAAATTATGAACCCTTAGAAAAAGTTGCAGAAGCTTAGCCAATTAAGCTGTTTGACATCAGGGAATTTCCTTCCTATATGTGTAATTCTCCAGTACTGGAGAGATTTTTAGTGTATGGACATAAGGAGTGCCTACTCAGCCTCCATAAGGTAAAAAATTTGTTGTGTAGTTATTTTCATGAACCTCATTGACCAAAGAGATACATAAGATAACATCGCCACCATGTGGCTCTTAGTATTTTTTTTGGAGGTGATAATGGTTGAAAAATGGCCCAAAAGTGGACACCAAAACGTGACATGGAAATTCAACCATTTTCATGAGGGAATCAGAAGTAAAGCAAGTGAAGTTATTCTTTGGCAATAATTTTTTTACAAAGTTCATATCACTACTTTATCAAATGTGACATAACATGGGGAAAATCTATGGTGTAACTGAGTTTTATGAGCTGCCCAAAAGTGTGTGACGTACGTAACATTTGGTGTCCACCCTGTTACATACGTCACACAACTCTGACAGCTTAACACTGTAAGTGCTTTGGTGATGAGTAAAGATTTGCTTGTCAAGTTCTACTCACTAGAAGCTCATATAGCACCTTACCTTGAATATAGCAAACATTCCAATGAAAATATAGAAACCCAAAAACTTGATTTGTGACGTACGTAACATCGGTGTCCACCCCGTTACATACGTCACACAGCTACCCCACCACCCTTACATGTGTGCAATGGATTTCAAATTATATGTGCATCACAGCAGCCATTACCATTGTCTTACTGGGCATTGTCATTTGTAGCAATGTTTGCTACGAAAGTCACAATGAGAGCATACATGCTCGGTGTCCACCACTTTGGTGTCCAGTTACGTACATCACAAAAAACATGAATTCTACAAAAAGGCTGGTTTGGGACAGAATATCATGTTCATGGTAATACTTTTGTTATAAACAACAACTCTAGAATGAGTAATGTGCACAACATTCTCCTAATCTGAAAAATCAGGGATTTGAAAACTTAAAATTTTTGGTGTCCTGCGTTACGTACGTCACAATTTATAAGCAAAATTCTTTATTAAGAGCACATGAAAATTTCAATACGTGTAAAACATAGACTAAATCACTTCAATGGTGCATTACTAATTAGTAATCTGTAAATCTACTTTGGTTGAAACTAAGAAATTCAAATTTTCAGTGAACAACAACAAATACCAACTATTGTGATGTACGTAACGGTGTCCACTTATTCAAAAGTGTGATTTTGATGCCATTTTGTAAAATTAGACACTTTTTTTGCATAAAATGTATTTTGATACTCAAGAAGGGTATGATAAAGTACAACTAACTCAGGAAAAAAATTAACATATTCAGTTCCAAGCACGTAAGTGGACACCATGTTACATACGTCACACATGTAGGGGCACAACCTATTTTGTGGAATATTTCAGTCCATTTATATTCAACTATCTTTGTATTTTATATTCAGTTCACATATGCCAAAAAGTAAATAATGAGTGTGCTTTCAAGATTATTTGATGAATTCTAATTTTTGGCATGCATGTCACACTTTCATTACTCAGTATTGGAGAATGACACATATTCCATTTTAGCACTGACTGTCACAGTTAAATTCATTTTGTGAAGTTTCTCCCTGTCGACCAAAAGATTGACTATCTTGGTCCCTTTTATATCTATTGTGTTGAATCAATGTAGCATGGGTAATTGGTGAAGCTTGTGCCACCAACCTTTCAGTTCTCCAGTGGAATGTATACTGGCAGTCTTTAAGTACACTTGCAGTCTTTAAGTACACTTGTTATAGAATTAACTTGACCCAACAATCCGTAAAATATCAAAAATAAAGGGTGGATCAAGTTAGCTAGGGAGGGTGCAAAATTGTTATGGATGTACAGTATCAACCATCTTTTGTACCCATCACTACAATCTAACACCGTACAGTTTAAATTTCAGCTGAATCCGTTCAAACTTTTGGTCCATTTTGAATAAAAAATTGTTAGTTTTTAGACAAAACTAGGGAAATATTTGACCCAATTTCAGTTCAGTGCCCATTTGATCCCTAGTTTCCCCCGTTGAATATATATATGGTTTGGTTGAACATGTTCCCCTCTATCCTAGGACTGAATAACACATGGTGCAATTACAGGGTTCAAAGTGATCCTATATTTCCTATAATTTCCTATAAATTTCCAAAAATCCTATATTTCCTCTATTTGTATGATTTTGGGCTTGTTTTCCTATATTCTCCTATATTTTTCTTATCTGGGAAAAAAAACTTTTCTTTTATGTGGTGTTTTGGGGTGAAATTTGCAGATGTATTCTTTTTCCAAGATAGCTGCTGTAGACTCAGAGTGGCTTAGTCAGACAGGTAGCAGTGTATAGATGCCAAGTATCTTAATTAGATGCAAGTACACAAAGACCAATCATAGGACTTAGAAATAATCTCATATGAAACTACATAGGACACTAATAAACACTTATTTCATCACCCATAAATGTTCCACTTTCATGCCTGTGATTTTAAGTACTCTGTTGTAGTGGTATTGTCAAGGGGGTGGATTAGATTCCTTTGCCTGGCATCCCCTGTAGTCATGCAGTCCTCCACAGTTTAAAACCCTTACCTATGCTTTGCATGCACATGCAGGTAGCTGGTCTGTGATATGACTAATTCTTTAATTCAAAATATTGTAGTACAGTGGTTCAAAATACCAGTATTTTCCGTGTCATCTACCATCTTCCCTTAAACTGAGTTCTACCATTAAATCAGTTGATTGTTCAAAGTGTTGTACAATTACAATTGTCCCTTAAAGAAAAAGAACTTAGTGCTTTGAGAAAATTAACAGTCACTCTGTAATGGTTACAAGTTTACAATGTGCAAATCTCTAAGTTGGTTTTCCCTACTGTAAACTCTACAAGAAGCTCTATGACAGGTCTCTGGATGCCACATCAATTTATTTAACAGACCAAAGTGGAAATCTAATCCATGTGTGGGATCTGGTGCTGCAGTGCCCATCAGTGGTGGCAAGGGGGGCACTTGCCAAGTTGTCCTTTCCCTAATTTTGTCATGTAACTTCCTCAAGTGAGATTTTAGATGTTAAGTATGTTAATGCACAGGCAGTTTTGCACACTGTAGGCATCTTGACATATGTGGACTACACTGTTCTTCCAAGTTGTACAAATTCAAAGTGAGCAGCACATTTTTAGGGGAAGAGACCATTGGACCATGCCCTCTCTCCTTCACTGATGCTAATTTTTTCTTTAATTTAGTAACCTAAAATATGTAAATTTTTTGAAAATTGTACTTCAAAAAGATAACATATGTAGCACCAGATTGCATGTAACTCACCCAATCATTCAAAAAATTTTTTAAGGGGAGGGGGTACCCCCTCCCCTTAGACCCCTCCCCCATGCTGGCAATCACAGAAAAAACTACATGGCCCTCTTGAGACAGTTCTGGCTATGCCACCGGGACATGAGTTCGAAGGTTTTCATGGCAACCATACAGTTGTCACAGGCCTATGATCATACTGTCATCACCCACATGTCACACTTATCAAGATTGACTAGCAATACAGTGCAGTTTATAGAAAAATGTTGTATTAAGAGACCATTTCCTGTTACAGTTTTTAAGGTGCAAAAAATTCGAAAATTTCCCCACCTCAACCCCATTATTATTGGAGCTGAGGTGAATTCTATTTGTGTACTTTAGGACATTAGCAACAGTTCATTGTCCACGTTAACTACCAATCTTTTGAAAGCACTATCATGGTCACATTACATGTTCTCAACTTCAAATATTGCAAAGTTTGGTGCCTATTTGATATGCACAAATAATAACATTTATGGATACTTTATTCCAGGGTCAAAAAATGCAAATACACCACCGTCAGGGGATTTGCCCTTTCCCTTCCACCAAAATATTTAGGTGGTTTTCTTAATTCCATGTTGATGGTAGAATCACACAGTTCTGCCACATGGTCCGCACTTGTGATACTTTGAATCACATTTGTATCATTTAAACAGTATAGTTCATTAGTTTCCTAAGGTACTATGTTTTCCCCATCCACAACTTTGAGGAGTTTTGAAGATAATTAGAACTGCTAGTGTGTAACATTCCTATATTTACTCTATATTTTCCTTGAAAAATCCTATAAAACCCTATATATTCATCAGTATCCTTCCTATAAAACCTCCTATATTTCTGTGATGGACCACTTTGAAGCCTGAATTAGTCTTATATTGACAAGACAGGGTTATTCTTTGTCCTCTAAAAATGTACAACAAATTTATATAGTCTGTTTCTTTTACATAGGAAATTGCACAAAGGATATCACATTTGAAAAGTTGTATGGTAAATTGTCATCCTCAGTGCACTCCTTAGGTCAAAGTTTTAGGTAAAAAAAAAAAAAACAGAAAACATGCTTCGAACCATTTTGTTTAGACTTTTCTGCATGTACGTATTAACAACTTGTCATTTAGTCACTGAGTCTCTTTTGTTTTCTGTTCAGGTAGGAGTTATTCAGAGTAATAGCTCCATGGGTTTTATCTATCAGACAGTACTAAAGATAAAAATGCAAAATAGTATTCAAATTGAATAAAAGGCTTGAATCCTCCTTACACCTAAAGGCACATTTGGAAAGCAGGTTTTCAATGTACCTGAATGTTCTCGCATTCACTTTTGTTGTTATAGGTGGCTTCAAGAAGAAGCAAAAAAGAAAAAGCAGGATGCCCAGAAGATTTCCATACTAATGGAAAAAACATTCCCATCAAGAAGGGCAGACATTGTAAACCATCCTGAAAAAGTCTCTTTTTGGAAGGAAAAATACCCATTGTTGTTTGATTCCAAAGAGGTAATTATTTTGTTGTTCGTTAGCAAATCAATAATAATAATAATAATATTCATGAGAAACTTTCCGCCATTACATATAGGTAAAAAATTTTTAGCTTGCCTAGTCCTCATCTCACTGTAACTTTATCTCTCTTGCCTCCTGTGTGGACAAACTGAGCTCAGTGGTTTATCTCTTCTGCAAATACACCAAGCTCATTGAACTGTGAGAGTTTATTTACTAACACAAAGGAGGTTCTTCCTTGCTGAGTCAACTGTATTATTAGTTACACAATAGGCAAACAGAACAGCAGCTCAACAGCCTGACTGAGGTGTGAGAGGATGTGAACTGTTTGCTGAGCTAGTCAACTGGAAAATCCCGCCCAAGCAGGCAATCAGCGGGTATTTGGGTGCTACCTTAATCTAATGGAGAGAAGCTCAGCATGTTTGCATTTTTAATACGCCAGTAAATAGGCAATCCTTATCAAAGGTGCAGCACAATATTACCCCTTCTCAACGATCATCCCAGGAAACAGTCCCTTCAGTGCATGCCTTATGACAATTTACCTCACAGGTGCACATTTAATCCCTGGGTGGAGAAAGGCAATTGAGATGAAGCACAGCTAAAAAGCTTTGATTCATCACCTCCCAAAAAGCCTAGAGTTTAGCTTCATTGTCCAAGTTCAAAATCTGCTGACTGTACTTCGGTTTGTGGTGGGGGCTTTACTACTGTGCACCTCACATTTCACTGATCTGCATGTTATTGTCCAATCAAAGTGACTTAATAGTTAAAAACATACTAGGTTAAAAAGTATCAATGGAAGTGCTGTCACAAATTGTGAATTCTGGTTACCCTAAACACTTCAAATAAACACATGTGGGTTTGCCTTATAAGTATTTCCAGTTATTGTTTGTGAATAATTTAAATTTTCAAGTTAGCATTGCACACATAAAACAAATAGGGCTAAAGCTGTTGTAGTGTGGCTCTATCCGGGGAATCAAAAAGATATACAAGAGGTGCCTGTATCTTAGCTTTGGAAACTTAGTGCCCTGTTAGTATGCAAGAGTATTTACCATCCAATTGGGTGTTCATTGTCATTTTTTAATTTTTGTTTGCTATGCATGGTAGCAAATACTTCAGTGAAACAAAATGGTGGGTAGTATGAACGTGTGTAGTGCAAACAAAAAATGTTTCTTGAGAAATTGTACTAACCTTATATCCTTTCTGTAATAGGTTAGGTTGATGGCAAAGAGATTGACATTGGAGACAATAGAATACATCTTTCTGACTTTATTGAAGAAGCTAGATAGTGTGTTAATTAGGAAATATACAGGCACTGTTTAATCACTCTATTACTGAATTGTTTCTTGACCGTGCATAACCACCTTTTTCAGCTTTGCAAAGAGTTTTGGAGAATAACAGACAGAAACCCTCATTCAACATTGAAAGATGCTGTGAAACAATTTTTAAAGGTCCTGGATGACAACCTGAGTATGGAAGAAGATGGCATTCTTTGTGCATACCACAAGAAACTCAGAACATTGACAGAAGAAGATGATATTAATAGTATGTAGAAAACTAATATGTTTTACTAATTCTTAGATTGGCAATTAAAGCACCCATGCTTTGAGTCTCAGTTGCATTGCTCCTGAATGCGAAAGGGTTCAGCCAATGCATTGATCAATTCTTACAGGCTGATTGCTATTACCATTATATTTCTACAGTACTTAAATTACTTTACACAGTTAAAACAACAAACCATTTGGAAAAAATTTCTGGGGGGGGGGGGGGCTCTGCCATTTCATGGGGAGGGGGATTCAAAGTGGAATCATATACTTACATACATTTTCTTCACTCTTGGATATTCCAGTGGGAGCCTTTTGTGTGTGTGGGGGGGGGGGGGGGTTTGAGAGATTTGTTCGGGATTCGCACCCAAAAGTCCCCCTTAAGCTTCAACAATGGTATTGTTCTTGATTTCTTCAAGGCCCAGTCAATAATTTCAAAAGGAATTACAGCAAAGTGCAAAATAAATGAGTATTATGGAGGAAGAAACAATTTTATTCATTGATGGTTGGCCAACTTTGACTTAGATTTCCAGAAGAATGAAAATTTCAATATAATAAATTCATTCATGATCATGATTTCTTTTGGGTATATGTTGTTTTTTCAGAAGTAATGATGAACATTTCCCCATCACAGTTACAGTGCAACTTTTAGCTCTCTTAGCCCTCATCTCACTGTAACTTTATCTTTCTTCCCTCTTCTACAAACACACTGGGATCATGGATTATCTCTCCTGCAAGTGCATCAAGCTCAGTAATCTGTGAGAATTTATTTACTAACACCTTGCAAGGTGACCCTGGACTGATGAGTATAAACAGATTACTACACTTGCACACTGACATGGCTTGTATGATGAGTTATGTAATAGGTAAACAGAGGGGCAGCTCACTGTTTACCTGAGGTGTGAAATGTTTAGAAAGCTAGCGAAGTGAAAAAAACCCGCCCAGGCCCACGGCCAACAGGTTTTTGGAAGCTACTTAAATGCAGTGGGATATTTCTCTGCATGTAATAAAAACAGCTGTAAATATGTTAACTCATTTTTTGCAGGTCTGAGATGTGCAACTGTTCTGCTTATCCTACCAACCTCTTTTAAAGAAAGCATCAACAGTGTTTTCGTGCTGGACAATCAGGTAACTTAGAGGCCCTACAGGCAGTACTATATGGGTGTATAATTGCTTAATCTGTCATTTTTCTCTTTCCATCAGCAAGTGCTATAGTTAATGACAGATGTTGTCCCAGTCAGATTCAAAAGTGTCTTGCTATTATTTATATCCTGCAAGTCTGACCTTACTAGGAAGTTCAGGTACATTCTTTAAATATTTTAAGCCTTGGGTACATCAGTGTCGTTTTACTTGGCATCAGGCTAGCTGCCTGAAAGGTGAAGGATTAAGGATCAATGTAAGAGATGAGTGGCAAATCTGTTACTAGATGTTGATACCCCATTCTATAAGTTAAACAACCCTGATGAGCTTCTTGGCAGCCAAAGGTCATCTGTGGTCAACACCTGAGGTCAAAGTGTAAAAAGCTTGTGGCACCCATGCCTCAAGGAGCTATAAGGTTGAAAAGTCTCATGCATACTTAGCATGCACATGTCCCAATGTTAAGAAGAAGAGCCCATTACAGTAGGGGCATCAAAATTCATTTAGTGCCAGGGAAGGTCAAAATTTTAAAAGAGCACAAGATAAGCATTAATACATTTCATACATACTGTGTGAATGGACTACATAGCATTTTCAGAATATCAGTAATCCTTTTGATAGCTGGCTCAAAAGTGCTCTTAGGTCATGAAATTGGTGTGACTCTCAAAACTATATCAAATCCATAGAAGGATAATGGATGGTTGCAGAATATTGTGAGCATTTTTCGTCTGTATGATTTTTAATCACATTCAGTGGCCATATGAGGTCAGCAGATAAACAAAATTCTGAAGACCTTACTTGAAGGTACATTACTTCCTTGCAGAAGATTAAGGGATGGCATCAAGGTTTGCCAAATGAAGTGTGTGTGCATGAGTGTGTGTCTCTGTGAGAGGGGTGGGGAGGGCTGATGTTGGACCAGTAGCCTTAAGTCTGACAAAAGTATGGTTACCTGCACGTTTATACTTGGTTAGGGCAGGTGTGTTGAGATCATTGTTCAGCTGGAAGAAACTTTATCTGTTAAAAAGTTTTGGTTTCCTTGACACAAGTGAGCCATTAGGGCTATATTGATCACCTTCAAGGTTTTACACTTTATTGTGCCAACCTAGGCCATATCTGACTCTGAGTTAAGCACATGAAGGAAGCAGAATATTGTAAGGATTAAGCCAATGAAAGCCAAGGCTTGATTAAAGTTTTGTTTTGTTTTCAGAGTAATAGTGACAATTAAGCCACTCTCGTCAGAGCCAGTCATCATTGGTACTGGACATAACCACCTGGATGCAAAGGACATGTACATCATGGCTGAAAATGAAGTGGTATGCAAGGTATCATCCATTATTCAAGGATTTGAGTGCCTTATTGCAACGTATTATGCATTCAGTATAAGCTTTCCTCAAAAATGTTAAAAACCGCTCTTCTTCCTGGATTTGCTATTGGGATCAAAAGCAAAGAAGATTCCAAGATCCTTAGCAACGTTCATTACTAAATATAAAGACAACTAATGTCTTTGTGTTGCTGTAGACTCTTGTGGTGATAACATCAGCTTTACAAAACTTTTTCTTGTAAAATTGAAAGTGTTTGTTTTAACCTTTAGTTTTGGTTCTCATACATTTGTTAGTTGCATAACTCATTTCTTAGGTCATTTTGTTGTTTGTTAGATAAAGAAGCCTTTGATTTTACCAACATACAGGGCCAACTTTTCTTGCCATTTGCTCATTTATAATGGTAGCATGCTTTATGCCCTACCAGTAGAGGGTGAAAAGTCCCAAGGTGTGCAAGTTTTGAAGGTTTGCATGAGAAAGACATGTGACTGAAACTGTGGTAAGAAGATACTGCTGCCATGTGTGAGTTATGGTATCACCATAACAAACTGTTTGGTTTCCATATAGAGATCGCCATATTGGCTTCCCATGTACCAGGGTCAAGTTTGAAGTACTTTTTGAAGCATCATCCATAATCAAAATAATTACTGTAAGTGTATGATTGCAAAAAATTATGCTATGTAAAAGTTTTTCATGAAGAAAGTTTTTAATGGGATTCAATACTTGGATAAATGTCAGGTATAGAATATCTCAAAATCTGTTGCAATATTGATCATAAAGTGTTCGCATATCTTGTGTTTTTCTTTGTTCAGTACATTCTTACTAAAAGAGTGTCAGCTTAAGAAACAGTTTTCATATAAGATTAAAAGTTTCATTAACTTTCTGGCTGGTTCTATTGCATGTTAGTTTTCTATTCTTTATCATTGCATGATTCCATATCCTATTTTGATCAGTATATATGGCACATGGTAATAAACCATCCTCTAATTTTACCAAGATTCATTGGGTCTGTTGTCTAAATATAAGAAAGTCGTAATCTATTTGGTTTGACAGTAATACATTGCTGAATTGTCACCAATTGAAGAAAAAGCAGGTTTTACAGGTGAAACATGAAAAAGTTTATATCTGATCTTCTCACAATGGAACTAATTTTAGAGGGAAAG
>JAIZAY010000478.1:0-44451 GCA_029531755.1 Holothuria leucospilota
AATTTTTTAAATTTTTAAGAAAAATTTTTTTGTGTAAACTATCTTAAAAAATTTTTTTTAAGGAGGAAATTCCAGGTACCCAAAATTTTGGGGGGAAAGGTTTAAAAATAAAAGGGGCCCAAAAATTTTTTGGGGGCCCCTGGCCTGCTTTTCGGGGACGGGGCCCCCCCAGGCTTTTTTTGAAAAATTGCGGGGGGGTTTTAAAAAAAAGGGGGGGTTTAAGATTCCCTTTAAATTTTTTGGGGGCCAATTTATTTTTGGAAAATTTTTTTTTATAAATTTACGTAATTTTAATATTGCTTTTACAGGAAAATCAAATTGGGAAAAATATCAAGTTGTTTGGGGGTTTAATTTTTTGCCTTTGGGGCCTGGGAATACGCGGGGGGCCCAAAATTTCCCAAGCTTTTAAAAATATTTTTGCCAAAAATTTTTAAAAAAAAGGTTTTTGAATATGCCCCCCCGGGTTTTTGGAAAAACCCCTAAAATTTTTAAAAATTTTGCCACCCAAAACCAAAAAATTTCCCCCCCTAAAAATAACTTCCCGTCCTAATTTTTCAAACCCAATAAAAAATTTTCCAAAAAGGAAAAAACCCCACTGTGATTTTTGTTCTTTAAAAAAAAAAAAAAAAAACGCTTTTGGGACTTTTTTGGGAAAAAAAAGTTTAGGGGAAGTTAAAATTTCAAAATGTGTTTTTTTAATTGAACGGGGCATAACGGATTTTAACCCGGAAAGTAAATAATTTGGGGGGGCCAGCTCCACAACATTTTTTTTCCTTTTTAAAAAAAAAAATTGAAAATTTCGAACCGAAGATTTCTTAAAAAATGATTAAAAAATTTTTCGGTGGGGTTTGGGTATAATTTTCCTTTGGGTGGAAAACCCATTTTTCAAGTTTTTAAAAAAACTTTTTGGGAGAAAAACCCCGCAAAAGGGGGAAAAAAACCGGGGCCCCCCCCCCAAAACGAAAGGAACCCCTTTTAAAAAAATTTTTTTTTAGGGGGGCAAAATTTTTCCCAAAAGGGGGCGACAGCGTCGGAAAAAGTCCAAAAAATCCCATTTTTGGGGAAAATTTGAACGCAAAATTGGGTTTTTTAAAATTTTTAAAAAAAAACCCCCAAAAAAAAAATTCTTAAGGGGATTTTTAAAAAGGGGGGGTTATTTAAAATTAATTGGGAAAAAAAAAATTTTTAAAAGAGGGCATTTTTTCCGGACAATTTTTATTGGAATCCCACACTCCCCGCACGATACCCAAAAAAATTGAAAATTTGCGACCTCCCGGGTATGTATTGCTGCACCCAAAATCGATAAAATTATCCGGGTGGGCTCAGATATAATTGTTCCTTTTGGGGTTTGGAAGAGCTAGCTCGATGGGGGGCAAGATTTAAATTAACTGTGCACGAAAAAATCTCTCCCATTGAAACCGGGGGCAACAAACCGGCCGACCACCCCCGAATAGACGATTTGTTGACTTCTTTAACCCAAGGTTGTTTGTTTAGTCGGGCAAATATTTGCTCCCATAAACCAGGAAACTGCCCATCGTTCTGTAGCTTTTTGTAAAATTAAATCGTAATTCCCCAAACCCTAACCGATTTTCTGTTTTTTTTAATTTGTTTTAACGTCTTTTTATCCATAAAGTTTGTTCCAGCAAAAATTTTGTATAACTGCGCAAAAAAACTTCTATTCTTCAAGCGGCTTGATGTCCCTGCAAGGATTTAACCGCTAAAATTACATCTGAAATACAATCCTTGAACAGTGCAGGAAATTTTTGTCCTTCTCAAGGAAAAATTCGAATTATACTGCCTACCCCCAGCTTACTGCAAACTATGATCTTAAAGGAACTCGGGTAGCTTAAAATAGCTATGGCCTTTTACACACTCGTTTGGTTATAAGTGGAAGTTTTTCACCTATTAAACATTGCGTGAGAAACTGACGCTTCTTGTGACAGCGTAATGGCGCGAAATGCGTGACTCTTACGCTAAAGGGGGCGAGTGTTGCAGCCCTCAAATACATGGTTTAACAAGGGGATTTGAGACCGACTTTTTGCCCCCAAGGGGGCCTACTTTTGATTTTGGAGGCGGTATCACCCCGCCCACACCCCCGTATTAACGCCCCTAGTCAGGGTATAGGTTTCGGGTTTTTCCCCGGAATTTTCCCCACTTTAGTCTGGGGAAAATTTTAAAACCCCCTGGGTTAGCGCCTGTACGTGGGCCCAATACTTTTTTCAGCAATTTCCGCTTTTTTTTCTGTTTTAGTATCTCTAGTCGTTGGTCCCTACAACCATTAACTTAAGCACTCACTCAATAATGCATTTTTGGTCTGATGTTTCGTTTATCATTTTTGAAAATTTTTTCCCGTTTGGGTTTAATTTTTCCCTCAGGTTTTGGTTTTAATTTGCTTCTTTTCCCAAGATCTCTTCGGGGAAAGGCCGCTGTACCTCCAAAATAAATTTGCGCAACTTCGGGGTTCTCATGTGGACCTTCGCCGTGACAAGTCCCCGTCTTTTCCCAAATTCACAATTGCCCCCTTTTTTGGCTGATGTTACGTTCCGAAAAAGGGTGTCTTTTTTAAGCATTTTTGAATTTAATTTTAACTTAAGCAATTAAATATTCTTTCCCTTCTCTTTCTGCGAGCACTTACTGTTTGAAATTCCAAGGATTCGTTTTTACGACTCTTTTTTTGGTAAATATTTCGAATAGCTGCTCCATTTACAGTCCGAAGGGCCCCTTTGGGGGAAAAAAAATTTTCTTTCGGGGGTAATTATGCAACACGTTGATAGCCCCTTCCCCCCCACAAGACAAAAGGTTTGCAAAAATGAAACCCCCAACACTCAAAAACGACGTGGCTAATTTACTGTTAAAAGGGGCTTTTTTGTAGCTATGACAAACACCTTCTAAATATACTTTAATTCTTACACTAGAAGGACAGGGCTCCAAACCCGTTGCCCCTACAATGTACACGAAGAACGTGTGGAATTGTGGGGAAAATAGACAAAAAGACGACGCCCTGACCAAGAGAAAAGTAATTCTCCCGAATGGGAGAAACTGCCGGGGGGTTTTTAAAGGTTACGTCCTCCTTAAACGCCAAATGACATGCATTTAGCAAGGGTTTTTTGAAAAAAAATTGGGGGGACTGTTAGGGTCCTCTTCAAAACCCTCACTAAGTCTTTTCAAATTTTTAGGATTAGTTTTTAGTATTGGCTACCGATGCAGTGTAACAAAAACTGCATGACATGCTGAAACTTTTTAGAAACTTTCTCTGCGAAATCATCTAGACCGCCAATGCTTGAAATTCATTTACCTGTGCTTAAAAACAAAAATTTGAAAACGTTCGGGACACCCCAAAAAAATTGCCCCTTTAACCGACCTCGCAACCTTACACTTTTTACTCAGGAGTGATCCACCCCCCTTGACGCTAGAAAAGCGCGCACGACGTGACGCCGACGTCGCTGTATGGTGAAAATTCTTTGGGGTACCCCCCTTGGGGGTATGTTTAAATAAGGTGGAATCCAAGAATGTTGACTTGGGAAAGGAGAAACAGGGGCAAAAAAAGGGAGAACCTGATTTTAAAAATTTCGTTAGGGTTGGTTCTCACTTTGGTTCGCCCAGTGCGCACGGGCTTTTTATAACGCACTTATTTAGCTGTGTCAAAAGGGGTTTGTCTACTTATTTCACTCGTTGAATATTTCTTTCATGTAGTTGGGGGGGGAGACAATTCAGGTCTCTTATGTCCAATGCATCACTTAAATTTTTTCTGTGTGCTATTAGGCCGATCACTCAGTTCTTTTTAAATTTAAGTCAGTGTAGTCTTCTTAGTTGTGCATCTTTGCAACTGTTTCCGTCAATTAATTTTGGCGGGGTTTGCGGCAACTTTTATGAAACAATGTAACAAAATAGAAGGGGGGCCCCGAATAATGATGTGATCACAGGGTTGGTAAAAAGGGACCATGTCCATGTTTTTTCCCGGGAAAATTCAAAGTATTCAGACGAGGGAAAAGAATATTTTTTTAAAAAACCCATGACAAAAGAAATTTTCCGATTCCAGAACCTTAAACTTTTCTTGGGGGCCTTTTCCATTGGCATCCAAAAGGGAAAAATCCTTTTATATTGAAAAACCCTTTGAAAGAAAAGTAAATTAAAGCCGGGAAAATCAAAACGACAGAAAAGAAAACCAAATAATATGAATAGGGGTGAATAACTGAATTTAGGTAGGGTGGGGAAGTAGAAATTGGCTTGGTAAATGTGGAAGGAAATGTGGTAGACAGGGCTATAGGGATGGTGGAAAAAACGAACGGGACGAAATAGCCTGAAAGAGTGAAATGGCTGGGAAGAATGGAACAAGGACAAGGGCTGCACAAAGGCCGACTTTGCAAGAGGGAGGAAAAAAATAATGAGCGGAGAGAAAAGAAAGGGAAGGAACAATAAAAGGTCAGTTGCGGGAGAAGGAAACGCCCAGGAAAGCATGATATATAACTTAGCAGGAGGAATTCGCGGAAACAGAGATAAGGAGTAATGGCAGCGCCGAATCCAAGGGGGCGAAAGGGGCGTACGCCACTATTTTCAGCAAAACAAGGATTTTTGTGACAGAATTTTAAACCTCCAAGCCCACCTGATTGCACCATGCACTTCTACAGACGTTTACGTCCCCCTCTCTCATTTCTGGATTCCCGACCCTGAATCGGGGAAGGAAACAATGAAGAGAGGCAGGAAATGTGAGAGAAGGAGACGGGAACGGAGCTATAAGCTAAAGTTTTTATTACTGATTTTTCTGGATACTTAAATAACATACACTCGTCACCCCAAAGTATATTTTTAGTAGTGGGGGCATCAAAAAATCGTAGTTGGTGGACGGCTCTTTGATTAAGAGCCAAAGTTGAAAATGAAGGTAGCTTACAATCCACTACAATGCAACGGAGCTGCTAACGTACTCGATTCGGGACTCGAGTCCATGCTTTGTCGGACTCGGAACTGGCTCAGAATGGGAGTTTCTGGAATCTGAATGGCCCGGAATGGGCGGCAGCTGGACTCGGGACTCGGAAACCGATTCAAGAAGAGTGCACAAAAATGAAAGTTACATATTTGTTCCCTCGGGCTACATTGTTATTGATGCACAGTTCAACATATTAAATGGTCACATACAGTCAATTAAAATACAGCTTGAAACAAGGGCATGAAATTGACTCCTAAAATGCCCGGTGTTTAGTAAATGTATTTACAAAACAGTACAAAAAGCATGGATGCCACATTACGACCATTATTCTGGAATTAGCCCGGAATTGAAGAAACCTGGAATCGGATACGGCTCGGAATTGAAGGGAGATATACTGGACTCGGGATTGACCCATGAATGGTGCGTGAACTTAAATTCTACATTGAGTCCGGATCGGGCCAGGTGACTAGGATACAGCCCTGTAATAAAGAGAGAGAGTTTGGATTTACACTTTGGAGGGGGGCGTGGCCCCCCCCCCAATCGATTTCAGAATTTTTTTAAATTTTAAAATGATCCAAAAGGCGTTTTCAGCACTTGCGCGCGAGGGGGTGTGGGAGGGAGGTGAGTTCCCCCTCCCACGGTGATGTGGGTGGGGGGGAAAATATGTGATCTTTGTGCATACTTTATACTGATTAGTTGTATGCAAAAAGGAGCCATAGTATTATGTTGATCTTGTGAAATATTTGTAGGAATAAACCATAGTTAATACATATTACAGTATGGAATAAAAACGAATAGAAATCAAATACCCAACACACTAATTGCTGGCAAATAATTTATCAGTCTACCAAGTATGCAGAAATATCACATAACAGCTGTCAAACAAGTTGAAGGTGTTGCCTTTTGTACATAGGCCTACCAATCAAGATAACCATGTGTTCCTGAATTTAGGCGTGCAATTTGTCCCCTTCGGTATCGGCTATGGAGTTGGCCAAAAACGCTGCCCAGTGCTCCGCGTCTAACCGGTTGGCGAAGGAAGCGCGAAGAAAATCTTGGTCCAAAAATGCCTCCCAGATTCGCTGGAAAAGGCAAACTTCCCAGACCTATTTGCCGCACATAAATAGGGGAAACACTAGTAATATTGTAAAAAAAAAAACATAAAAAAATACAACATTTTGCTTCAAGGGCGGCTGGCCCCCTCCCCCCCCCCCCTTGGCTACGCACCTGTCCAGAAAGATTATGATCGTAGTTCCAAAAATATCCACTAAGATAGCACCACTTTTGCATCTAGGCAACCTTAAATTAACAAAAAAATTTCAAAGAGGAGGGAGACCACTCACCTATTTCGGCATCTTTATGAAGTGACCAAAAAGGATTCCACACTCGCCTGTATACAATCGCAGGGGCACCCAAAAAGTTACAATTTACGGAGAATGGGGGGGGGGGACTGAGGTGGCATTACGAACTGTTCTCCCCCATCACCAAATCTGGCAGCGACCCTGTAGCAAAATGTAACTGAAGATGAAAGCGGCGTGTAGCGCGGGAGACATTTTGTAATTTAAAAAAGAAAAAAGGTACAGAAAAAACAAAAATACGTTCTTGTATTAAAGGCCCTTTGGGATTATTTTTGGTCAAATCCTGGAGTCATATCAGGGCCAACGTTTACAGGTATGTTAAAATTTATTTTCGATCGATTTTTCTTGTTAGGGCACAGTGATGCGTACGGGGGGACAACGAGGCCACGTACCCCCCACCTAGGCTGGGCCTGGAAAACCCTAAACAGATCCGTCGTCTCTCACTCAACCCTTTCACCATCATTATGTCTTTTGTGCCATTAGACTACCAAAAAGGCCAGATTTGATTCCATTTTGTAACCATCCAATGCCACTTTGGAGATAGTCAAAATGGCTTTAATCGAATGATAAACAATTTATTAATACCTTGGAGATCTCGGAGGTCTCCGTTCCTGGGACCCCCAATTAGCTTGTTCCTGGATCCACTAGGGTCTTATAGTGGGACCCCGGGCCCACCGCCTACAGGGGAGCACTGCCCGTCACTACGAGGCATCCAGAGGAGCTCGGTCCCTCATTTGGGGTGTCCGTTTTGAGGAACCGCCTTGAACCCTAGTGCCCCCCTCTTCCGAAAAGTCTGGGGGAACTCCACTGCGTGCTTGGCCCAACTAGTAAACCTGCTGGCGGACCTTTGCACCACAGAAGGGAGGCTACCAAGCGAACGAACAGGTCTAAAAGGTTTCAGAAACCTAACAGAGCAGTCTAATACTCAAAGTATCTGCGGTCTTTAATACCCCATCCACAGCACAAAGATGTACCTGTCTAATTTACAAGACAGAAGGTCCGTTAAGAACGCAATTACTTCAAAACTTTTGAAAACAAGGGGACTGCCTACGTAGTAGCAGATAATGCTAACGCATACCTATTTTAATTTATTTTTCATCATTTTCAATGGGGGGGGGGGGGCATGGCCTGCTGCACTCCCGGCCTGAATACGCCCAATGCCTATGACGAGGCCCGGGACCGTCTATTCTGGGCCTCGTCTAGGCAGTGGCGTATTCAGCGTGAGTGCAGCAGCCATGCCCCCCCCCCCCATTGAAAAAATGAGGAAAAATAAATTAAAATAGGTAGGCGGTAGCATTATCTGATACTACGTAGGCAGTCCCTTTTTTCAAAAGTTTTGAAGTAAATGGCGTTCTAACGGACATTCTGTCTTGTAATTAGACAGGTAGCATCTTTGTGCTGTGGAGTGAGGTTAAAGACCGCAGATACTTGAAGTATACTGCTCTGTTAGGTTTCTGAAACCTTTTAACCTTTTCGTTCGCTTGGTAGCCTCACTTGTGTGCAAAGGTCCCAGCAGTGTTTACTAGTTGGGCCAAGCACGCAGTGGAGTCCCCAGACTTTTCGAAGAGGGGGCACTAGGGGTCAAGCGGTCCTCAAAACGGACACCCCAAAATGAAGGACCGAGCTCCTCTGGAGGCCTCGTAGTGACGGGCAGTGCTCCCCTGTAGGCGGTGTGGCCCGGGGTCACCACTATAAGACCCCTAGTGGGTCCAGGAACAATGCTAAATTGGGGGGTCCAAGGAACGGAGACCCCGATACTCCAAGTATTAATAAATTGTTATCATTCGATTAAAGCATTTGGACTATCTCCAAAGTGGCATTGGATGTTTACAACAAATGGAATCAAAATCTGGCCTTTTTGGTAGTCTAATAGCACAAAAGACATAATGATGGGGAAAGGGTTGAGTGGAGACGACGGATCATGTTAAGGGTTTCCAGGCCCCAGCTAGGTGGGGGTACGTGGCCCGTTGTCCCCCCGTACGCATCACTGTGCCCCACAGAAAAATCGATCGAAAATAAAATTTTACTACCTGTAAACGTTGGCCCTGATATGACTCCAGGATTTGACCAAAAATAATCCCAAAGGTCCTTTTAATCAAGAAACGTATTTTGTTTCTGTAACTTTTTTCTTTCTAAAATTACAAAATGTCTCCCGCGCTACACGCGCTTTCATCTTCAGTTACATTTTGCTACAGGGGCGCTGCCAGGATTTGGTGATGGGGGGAGAACAGTCGTAATGCCACCTCAGTCCCCCCCCCCCCAGTCTCCGTAAATTGTAACTTTTTGGGTGCCCCTGCGATTGTATACAGCAGTGTGGATCCTTTTTGTCACTTCATAAAGATGCCGAAATAGGGAGGGGTTCTCCCTCCTCTTTGAATTTTTTTGTTAATTTAAGGTTGCCTAGATGCAAAATGGTGCTATCTTAGGGATATTTTTGGAACTGATCATATCTTGCTGGAACAGGTGCGTAGCCAAGGGGGGGGGGGGAGGGGGCAGCCGCCCTTGAGCAAAATGTTGGTATTTTTTATGTTTTTTTTTACAATATTACTAGTGTTTCCCCTATTTATGTGCGGCAAATAGGTCTGGGAAGTGCCATTTCCAGCGATCTGGGAGGCATTTTGGACCAAGATTTTCTCGCGCTCCTCGCCAACCGGTTGACGCGGAGCACTGGGCAGCGTTCTTGCCAACTCCATACCGATACCGGAAGGGGACAAATTGCACGCCTAAAATATCAGGAACACATGGTATCTAGTGGTAGGCCTATGTACAAAAGCAACACCTTACACTTGTTTGAAGCTGTTATGTGATTCTGCATACTTGTAGAATGATAAATTATTTGCCAGCAATATGTGTGTTGTGTATTTGATTTCTATATAGTTATTCCATACTTAATATGTATTAACTATGGTTATTCCTACAAAATATTTCACAAGATACATAATAATATGTCTCCTTTTGCATACAAAATATCGTATAAAGTATGCACGAAATCACATATTTTCACATCACCGTGGGAGGGGGAACTCCCTCTCCCACACCCCCTCGCGCGCAAGTGCTGAAACGCCTTTTGGGATCATTTTAAAATTTAAAAAAATTCTGAAATCGATTGGGGGGGGGGCACGCCCCCTCCAGTGTAAATCCAAACTCTCTCTCTGTATTACAGGGCTGTATCCTAGTCCACCTGGCCCGAATCCGGACCAATGTAGATTTAAGTGACCACCATTCATGGTCAATCCCGAGTCCAGTATACCCTTCAATTCCGAGCCGTATCCGATTCCAGGTTCTTCAATTCCGGGCTAATTCCGAATAATGGCGAATGTGGCATCATGCTTTTTGTACTGTTTTGTAAATACATTTAATTAAAACCGGGCATTTTAGGAGTCAATTTCATGCCCTGGTTCAAGCTGTATTTTAATTGACTGTATGTGACCATTTATATGTTGAACTGTGCATCAATAACAATGTAGCCCGAGGGAACAAATATGTAACTTTCATTTTTGTGCACTCTTCTTGAATCGGTTCCGAGTCCGAGTCCAGCTGCAGCCCATTCCGGGCCAATTCAGATTCCAGAACCTCCCATTCTGAGCCAGTTCCGAGTCCGACAAAGCATGGACTCGAGTCCAGAATCGAGTACGTTACAGCTCCGTTGCATTGTGTGGATTGTAAGCTACTCTTCATTTTCAAACTTTGCTCTTAATCAAAGAGCCGTCACCAACTAAGATTTTTGATGCCCCCACACTAAAAATATACTTTGGGGTGACGAGTGTATGTCTTTAAGTATCCAGAAAAATCAGTAATAAAAACTTTAGCTTATAGCTCCGTCCGTCTCCTTCTCTCACATTTCCTGCCTCTCTTCATTGTTCCTTCCCCTATTCAGGGTCGGGAATCCAGAAATGAGAGAGGGGGCGTAAACGTCTGTAGAAGTGCATGGTGCAATCAGGTGGGCTTGGAGGTTTAAAATTCTGTCACAAAAATCATTGTTTTGCTGAAAATAGGGGCGTACGCCCCTTTCGCCCCCTTGGATTCGGCGCTGCCATTACTCCTTATCTCTGTTTCCCGAAATTCCTCCTGCTAAGTTATATATCATGCTTTCCTGGGCGTTTCTTCCCCGCAACTGACCTTTTATTGTTCCTTCCCTTTCTTTTCTCTCCGCTCATTATTTTTCTCCCTCTTGCAAAGTCGGCCTTTCTGCAGCCCTTGTCCTTGTTCCATTCTTCCCAGCCATTCACTCTTTCAGGCTATTTCGTCCCGTTCGTTTTTTCCACCATCCCTATAGCCCTGTCTACCACATTTCCTTCCAAATTTACCAAGCCAATTTCCTCTTCCCCACCTAACCTAAATTCAGTTATCACCCCTATTCATATTATTTGTTTTCTTGTCTGTCGTTTTGATTTTCCCGGCTTTATTTTACTTTTCTTTTCTTTTAATTATTCTCCTTTCTCTTTTCTTTTTCCCGGTATCCCGATTCTTCTTAATTTTTTTCGGCGATGCAGTTTTCCACAGCCCCCTCTGGCGCTGCAACCTATGGGCCAGGTAATGCACAGAGAGTCAAAGATCTGGGCGGAAACATCACTGAAAGGTGTTCTGTATACAATACAAATCTTTCTTCATCCCTGCAGGTAATCAGAACGTGAACTTAACCACTCAAGCAAACCTAATTTTCTGACCAGGGAGGCGTTAACACCCGAGTCTTTATTCTGAGTTAACTAGGCAATCCTACAGTCAGTGGCGTAGACAGGATTTCTCTCACGGGGGCCATGCAGTATGTTGTGTGATCGCCTGCCTGGGGAGGGGTCTAAGGGGTGGGGTCCCCTGCCCTTTGAAAATTTTTGAAAAATTGGGTGTCCTTACATGCAATCGGGTGCAACATATGCTATCTTTTGAAGTAAAATTTGTGTTAAAAATGTACGTATTTTTAGGAACTAAAACAAGAAACAATCAGCATCAGTGAGGGAGGACCATGGCTAATGGGGTGTCCCCTCCCCCTTGAACATTTTTGAAAAATTAGGTGCCCTTAATACATGCAATCTGGTGCCACATATGCTACCTTTTGAAGTAAAACTTGTGTTAAAAAAGGTTACGTATTTTTAGGAACTTAAAAAGATCGGCATAAGTGAGGGGGGCATGTCCCAATGGCCCCCCTAAGTACACCACTGTCTATAGTACCACAACTGACTGTTTTGTTTACATGAAACTCTGTAAAGTCAAAACTAAGTGCATTATTTTGTAAGCCCCGGTCTGTCAAAGCAGTTTTACCGGTTTTCAATTTAACCCACGCGGGTCCAAAATGACATATTTCTCTCACATTTCTCTTTGCAACATGCGTTTATCCGAAAATTCGACCTGAAATTCTGAAATTCCATGTACATTTACTCTTTCCTCTGCTCTTTGGGTGGCGCCAGCGGGGGGGCCAGGGGGGCCATGCCCTCCCGTCGGGGAAGGCTGCCCCCCCCCCCCGTCGGGAAAATTTTTCGGTTTCGTCGGGGAGCTGTTATGTATACGATAAAATATGTAGTCCCTGACAACGCCCAGTCGCCCCGACGATTTACTTAATTTTGGTCTAAATTAGGGCAAATTCTTCAATAAAAACCCCAAATTTTCCAATTTTCTTCTTCAAAGCCGAATTTTTTCAAATTTTCCATGGAAATTGCCGGCAATTTTTTCAAATTTTTTCCAAAAAGAGCCTAAAATTTTCGGCGCGCTTCGCGCGCCAAAATTTTCCTTCAAACATCGTTGCGGCACTTTATTTCCTTCGTTGAGACTTTGGGTTGCTGGCCCCCCCGTCGGGGAGCTTGGCCCCCCTGTCGGGGAAATCCTGGCGCCACCCCTGCCTCTGCTTGTAGCCCCCTTCTATTGAAACGGATATTGTTTTCTATTAAATGTTCGCTGTTCGTGTGTATTTTGGTCTGCAGGCGTCCCAAACACACTGTCTGCCTTTTCAGCTAATGGTGTGGGCGTGTTTGTATGTACTACTTCAATGTATTGAGAAACTACCGGTTTAAAACACTGTAAAATACTTTAATGTAGTACCACTACACACTACGCCATGTGGAAGAGTATTAATAATCAACCAAATCAAACCAAAATCATTTCATAAGTTCCCTCTGTTTTCAATGGATTCTAGTCTATCCCATTGTGTAATGGTTTAACCAACGATCCGTGGATTTGATTGGTTCATGGTCTGTTTTCTACGCGTTGAGTTCAGTCCGTCTTATGTCCACCGCGGCCAACCATATACGGATGCCTCAGTTTATCGTTGCCAAAATCATTTGCGGATAATCAAAACACTGTGTGTTTCTAGCGGACAGTGGCAAGAAAGGACAGTATTTAATAGTGGGATTTGTTTGTAATTACTGTCCGGAAAAGATGGTAACAGTAAAATGTGTCTGACGGGACACAATTTCTTAATGTGGTGGGAAAAACTGTCTCTCCAGACACTGTTTCCAGGACTTAACCTGGAAATATCGTCCGGTGGGACACAGACTAATTTTTCAGGGTTGATTTTCAGAGCTTATGGCATAAATTCAGTCTTTCCACTTTTTATCATTGTCTCTGATAAAAAAAATGAAATTACTTTACATGTGTAGGCCTATAATTAAATCCTATATTATATTTCATACAAGTCTTCGTGAAGTGATGGTGATTAAAGAAAATTATTTGTCTTTCACCGCTGTAATGATGATTTTAACAAGGTTGTCTTGGGTAGAGACAGTAACAGTGTGATACCAAACTTGAGTATGTTGACTTTCTCTCACGTTAAACGAGTAGACTGACATGATCCCCCCGTTGTCACTAGTTAAAAAATGGGCAGGTATATACCCTAAAAATGTTTAATCCTGTTAGTTAGTTATTCCCTATGAAGACTGTGACAATACTATGTACCATACTTGATGGTCTTCAGTACATGGATTTTGTTTTGTGGAGGTTCTGCTAAGAGGACTCTTTTTACACGGGAGACACATCTTCCCGCTACACCGGCCTAGAATTTTCAAGTTCATAAGTACGGCCGGTAGCTGTTTGAGCGAACTGTGGCTGAGATAGCACTGGGCAATTGTTCTTTGCCATAAAAAATTAAGGAGTGTGTGCTTAAAAATAATACTCTGAGTTTTCGCAGGGAGCCCTGACAACTCCCAGGCTTTTGTAACTTATTGCAAATCACTCATGGGAATAACATTGTTTCGAAGTTTTCAAAGAGTCGTGTGTAAATTTTCAAATAAAGATAAGTTTACCACTACAGCAAGTGTTTTTTTGATCACGGTGGAATGTTTTGTTTTATAGTGAGTAACGTTTTGTTTAATATCTCAACTATTTGCAGAGGTTCGCATATTCATGCTGAAGTAAATAACTCAGGTCTCCGTAAAGCTTAAAATTTTTTGCAGAAGGAGGAAATGGTCCAGGCACGTATACACAAAATTTTGTCAAGGGAGAGGTTCAGACGACAATAACGCAATGGCGCAAATGCCCCAAGAGACCGCAATGGCCTGCTTATGAGCGTGGAGTACAGGGCCCGCCCCAAGGCGTTTCTTCGTAATGAGACTTGCAGGTCATGGCCAGGGGCGTGTATACAATAGCCAGGGGCGTGTATACATGAATTCACAGGGGTGTGTGAACTATTTTGGGACCAATTACATTTCTTGGAGACCGACTCTAATTTACATAGTTGTACGATCCGAATTCTCTAGATAATTGCATTTTACAGGACGGTAGTAATACAAACTATAGGTACATGCATTCGAATATGACAATGATTGTCTTAGAGGGCTGTCAATTTTTAGTGACCGGTGGAGTGAGATTCTCTGGGAGACTACTGACGCGGAGGGCGACCACCGGTTCGCGCAGAGCGTCCCGCCAGGGAGTATTTGCCAAAAATACTCCTAGATTGCAGGAAATGGCACTTCCCCTTGCCTCATTACTGCATGCCCACAATTGCCAGTTTTCAGATGTTTCATGTTCCTGGAAATTTTTAAAGGCCCTCTAAGCTCACCACAGACACTAAAAATTCTCCCAACTAACATAACTTCCAGCCCTCCTCCAATTTAAACACAGACAACTCTAGAAGAACACTTCCAAGACAAGAGCCACAGTAGCCTGCACTGTAGAGTTTCTGTTGCTCGAGGCAATATTAAAAAACAAGCTATGTGTGACTTTGAGCCTAATTAGGAACACAGTTGACTGTCCAAGTCATCATTACCAACCAGAGTGGTGTTATTATTGTTTGAATGAATGCCAATCAAAGTACAGTCACCAACTGGATTTAGAACTATGGAGATATGTCTAAATATATTTGGGGGGATGCCGTAGCTCCTTTTAGCAGACATTTTGTTCACTTCATAAATAGGCCTACAAAAAATTGAAAATTCTGCGACCTACCGGTATGTATTGCTGACACCCCAAAATCGAATATAAATATATCCGGTGGGCTCAGATATAATTGTTCACATTTGGGTTGGAAGGAGCTAGCTCGATGGTGGCAAGATTAATTATACTGTGCACGAGAAAATCTCTCCCATTGAAGACCGGCGCAACGAACCGGCCGACCACCGCACGAGATAGACGATTTGTTGACTTCATTTAACCACAAGCGATTGTTTGCTTAGTCGGAGCAAATATTTGCTCACCATGAGAGCCAGGAACTGACCATCGTTCTGTAGCAGTTTTCATGCTAACAATTATCGATAATTCCACCAAACCTAGACCGATTTTTCTGTTTTATAATTTGTTTTAACGTCTATTTATCCATGAAGTTTAGTTCCAGCGAATAATTTTGTATAACTGCGCAAATAACTTCATATTGCTTCAAGCGGCTTGATGTCCACTGCAAGGAGTTAACCGCTAAAATGTGACATCTGGAGAATACAATCCTTGAAACAGATGCAGGCAATTTTGTCCTTCCATCAAGGGAACAAATTCTGTAATGTATACTGCACTACTCCCAGCTTACTGCAAACTATGATCAGTTGAAGGAACTCAGGTAGCTTAATAGCTGATGGCCTTTTACCGACACATCGTTTGCGTTATAAGTGGAAGTTTTTCACCATATTGAGACATTGCGTGAGAAACTGACGCTTCATTGTGACAGCGTGAGATGGCGCCGAAATGCGTGACTCTTACGCTAAATGGGCGAGTGTTGACAGCCCTCTAATATCATAGGTTTAACTAACTGAATTTGAGACCGACTTTTTGGCGCCAAGAGGCCTACTTTTGATTTTGGAGGGCGGTATCACACGCCCACACCCCCGTATTAACGCCCCTAGTCATGGTAGTAGGGTTTCGGGTTATTTTCCCGGAATATTTCCTCACTTGAGTCATAGGGAAATTTGAAAACCCCCTGGTTAAGCGCCTGGTACGTGCACAATACATTTGTTCAGCAATTTCCGTCTTTTTATCTGTTCAGTATCTCTAGTCAGTTGAGTCCATACAACCATTAACTTAAGACAGCTCACTCAATTAATGCATTTCGGTCTGATGTTTCAGTTCAGTCATTTTCGAAAATGTTTTTCCTGTTAGGATATAATTTTCCATCAGGTTTCGGTTAATAGGCTTCTTTTCCCAAGATCTCTTCGGGGAAGGACCGCTGTACCTCAAGTAATTTGCGCAACTTCGGTGTTCTCATGTGGGACCTTCGCCGTGACAACGATCCCCGTCTTCTCCAAATTCACAATTGACCCACCTTTTTAGGCTGATGTTACGTTCCGAAAAGGATGTCTTTTTTAAGCATTTTAGAATTGAATTATTAACTTAAGCAATTAAGTATTACTTTTCCATTCTCTTAGCTGCGAGCACTTATCTGTTTGAAGTTCCAAGGATTCGTTTTTACGACTACTTTGTTGGTAACTGATTTCGAATAGCTAGCTCCATTTAACAGTCCGAGAGACTCCCGTTTGGGGGAAACCAAAATTTTCTTTAACGGGGAATAATTATGCAACACGTTGTATAGACTTGTCAACCCAACAAAGACAAGGTTAAGCAAGAATGAAAACCACTCAAACACTCAAAAACGACGTGGCTAATCACTGATTAGGAAGAGGCTTTTCTGTAGCTATGACAATACACCTTCTAAATATACATTTAATTCCATTACACTAGAAGGACAGGGGGCTCCAAACCCTGTTCGCCCCTGACAATGTACACGAAGAACGTGTGGAATTGTGGGTAAAATAGACAAAATGACGACGCCCATGACCAAGGAGAAAAGTAGATTCTCCCGAATGGGAGAATCTGCCGAGCTGTTTAAAGGTTACGCTCCTACCTTAATCGCCAAATGACATAGCATTTAGCAGAGTTTATTTGAAAAAAAATTGGTGGGACTGTTAGAGGTCCTCTGTCAGACCCTCACTAAGTCTTTGCAATTTTGAGGAATTAGTTTTTAGTATTGGCTAGCCGATGCAGTGTAACAATACTGCATGACATGCTTGAAACTTTTATAGAAAACGTTTCTCTGCGAACTCATCTAGACCGCCAGATGCTGTGAAATATCATTTACCTAGTGCTTAAATTCAATATATTTGAAATCGTTCGTGGACACCCCAAAGAGATTGCCCTTCAGACCGACCTCGCAACCTTACACTTTTTACTCACGGAGTGATCCACCCTCCCTTGTACGCTAGAAATGCGCGCACGACGTGACGCCGACGTGACGCTGTATGGTGAAAATTCATTGTGGGTACCCGCTTGGGGATATGTTTAAATAAGGTGGAAATGCCAAGAATGATTGACTGGAAAGGAGAAACAGGGACGAAAATGAGTAAGAACGTCTGATTTTATAATTTCAGTTAGGTTGGTATGCTCACTTAGGTTCGCCCAGTGCGCACGGTCATTTCAGTACCGTCACTTAGTTAGCTGTGTCAATAGGGTTAGTCTACTTATTTCACTCAGTTGAATATTTCTTTCATGTAGTTGGGTGGGAGACAATTCAGGTCTCTTATGTCATTCAATGCAATCACTTAAGTTTTTTCTGTGTGCTCATTAGGCCGATCACTCAGTTCTTTCAAATTTAAGTCAGTGTAGTCATCTCTATCAGTTTGTGCATCTTTGTCAACTGTTTCCGTCAATTCAATTTAGCGGGTTAGCGGCAACTTTTGATGAATCAATGTAACAAAGTAGAAGGGCCCTGACATAATGATGATGAGTCACATGCTTGGTAAAATGGTACCATGTCCATGTTTTCCGGAAAATTCAAAGTATTCAGACGAGGGAAATGAATATTTTACAAACACTATGACAAAACTGAATTGTCCGATTCCAGAACCTGTAAACTTTTCTTGGGTTGCCTTGTCCATTGGCATCCACGAAAGGAATAAAGTCCTTTCGTATATTGAACGAGACTATCTTACAGTAAACGTACTTCTCTTGGAATGAACTTTCCCTTCAATGATATGAACGATGCCTTCAATCACTTTACCACATCCTCCTTAAGCAGCTTTTTCTCCATTCTTGTAACCACCCCCCATAACCACCCCCCATCTTGGGCAGGACTCTCTTATTTCTGTAACCATCTTTTCACTAGTCATGGACAGTGTATTGTAGTTCCCTGAGATCCCCTTACTACTCAAGTGCCGTCGTCGGGCAAATGAAAAAATAACGCTGACAGTGGTGTGTAAAACATTGTTTAGAAGTTTTTCATACGTTTGCTCCCCAACACAGACCGGGTTTTTGATCGAGCAAAAACTACATCTTAAACTTCGCGTGGCCGAAAAGTAGGACCATTAATCAAGTTCCTAGTGCTACCTAAAAAATCTTCCTCTTAACCCGTCTTCTCAATATTCTTTTTTTTTTTATTTCTTAGCAAACAATAAACATCGCTTGTATGAAAGTTATTTTGCACCAGTAACAGAGTAGCAACTTATTAGGACTTAAGTCCAGTGTCAAATATTCTCCTTGCCAGAGAGCGTTTCACCTGACGATGATTTAAGTAGACTTTTATAGTAGCCTACCCTAAAATAAATACGTATATATAGGTATACAGTACAGCTGTTAAACTAAGCTCTGCAGAACACAGGGAGGAAGTACAAAAATTCAACAGCTTGCAGTGGCTAGCATGTTTCCTGTCCAAGGTGAACATTTCACACCTGAGTGCACCTTCGTGTTTGCATTGCTCTCAAAGTAAACAAAATGTAAATTTCGACTCGTTCTGTGCACAGGACCTCTCATGAAGTTTGATAACGTTTTAGGTTTCTCTTTAACATAATCTGCATTTGTTTTTCAATCCTTTACCGATTACCTGTTATTTACTAACAAGGTGGCAGCTAGATCCTAGTTTTTTGTGTAATGGAAATACTTTCAAAGTGGTTAACAGCAAACTTTAAAATAAGCCCCTCATGATATACAGTTTACCTTAAAATAGCCCTCTCAGGGCATACCAATATTACTACTGTCCTTAGAATGAAGGCTAAAAAATATATAATAGTAACAGACAAATCTTATCAGCCTCTTGTTCTGCATGTTTGACAATAGAAATTATTGCATCTAGTAATCGCATCACTGATTCTTCGTTTACTTCAAACCTGGTTTCCACTGCTCTAATAGTTAAAATTCAATCTTTGTGCATCATTAAATCAAATACTTTATCACAAGTTGTCAATTGATGATCCTATCTTTGACGATTTAGTTTTCTTTTAAATGCTGAATACTGAAATGTTAACAAAGTTGGTAATCCCACGAGTTCACGGCAAATTTTACGTTCTTAGCTCCTTGCTTCTCTGTCGAATCTGTAAACGAATTTGTATTGTAGTTCCCTGAGATCCCCTTAATAATCAAGTCCCAATATCGGACAAATGAAAGAATAACGCTGACAGTGGTGTTTAAAACATTGTTTGGAAATTTATTCATAGGTTTGTTCCCCTTAAATACCAAAACTGTTTCTTTGCACAAATTCAGTGAAATGTCAAATTCGATGAATTTGTCTTACACGGTACATTACTTTTAAAGAACTGATAACGCATTGTATATAAGTATTTTTACATATAAAACATTCCTTGAAAATCTGACAGTGGTATCTTTAGGTAAAAATGTGTGCTTTCATGTAGTTTTAATTTAAATACAAATACACAATTTTTCGGAAGTGGAAACAACACTAGTCAACTATATGATCTATAAGAGTCGCTTCAAGTCAGTTTTAATACAGATTTTATCACAAATTTTTACTTCAACTTCCTATATTTAATAGTGTACCTAAAGTTATGTGCTTATGTAACAAAAACTGTTGCACTCAACAGTGACAGATTAAGATCACTTAATTCAAATCTGTTGTAATTATTTCAATATCTTTTACCGTTCTCCAAATGCACTTCTCAAAGTTTGATAATGTTTTAGGTTTCTCTTTAACTATGTTTAAACTGTGCAGAGTAATATACATAATCTGCTTTTCTTTTTCAATCCTTTACAAATTACCTGAGTGTTATTTACTAACAAGGTGGCAGCTAGATCCTAGTTTTTTATGTAATGTAAATACTGTCACAGCAAACTTTAAATTAAAGCCCTTCACGATACAGCTTACCTTAAAATAACCCTCTCAGGGCATACCAATATTACTACTGTCTTTAGAATGAAGGTTAAAAATATATAATAGAAACAGACAAATCTTATGAGCCTCTTGTTCTGCGTCACAAATTCGGATATGCAGCTCATGGTAGTTCATAATGATGGTGCATTAACAGTTATTGTCTTGTAAATGGTTAGATGGATTTTAATGAGATATTGGGGAATTTGTAACGATTTGAATGTTTTATATGAAATAAACAAGCATATGGCATTATATATCTACAGGCCTTTATTAATATCTATGTGACATACCTCGAAAGAATACTTATGTATATGCATACATACAAGACGTAGGAAAGTCTACTGTCACTACCAATAAAAACATACTCTGTATACTATCAGGGGACATAGCTCATTCATGGAGCAGACCTCTTGTGGGTCATGTTTGGTTTCGCCCCACGGAATCCAGCAGAGGAGACTTTTAGAAAAAACTTTGTATCTTATTTATCAGTCTCATAACTACAAACATAAAATTTATAAAAATAGTTACAATTATGTTTTCTTAATTTGAGTTTCCACTCAAAATGGTAACTGTTTCTCCACAGAAATATTCAACAATATTTTACAATTGGCAAAATTTTTGAAGCAATTTTCATATTTAATAGAAACTTGTGACCATATGTGCTTTTATTCAACTTCATAAAATCTTTATACGCTTGGTAAACAATCTACAGGCTGTTGAAGAAATAACATCCTTCTCAAAGTGTGGCTTACGAATGCAGTTTGTGATACTTGCTTGCCATCCATTTTGGCGTCCGTGACTTTACTCAGCTGATCGTTCAAAATCGTCATGGCTAAGCTAATATCAATATCTCCATGCTTTCGCAAAATGTTTGTAAGAGCCATTATAAACCAGGACCCATTTGTGTTGTTCCTTGCACTTTAAAACCTGGAACGGTTGCCAGAAGGAGAACAAAATCTACCTCATTGCGTACATGAGGAGTATGGATAGACCTGTAGTGGCGCTGTTGCATTTTGTACCTAGTCATAGTCGGCAGCATTTCTTTTCTCCGCGACTCTCTGTAAATACCATTGTTACAGCGGAATTATTGTTAGCTAAATTTTAGACTGTACATAGCTTTTGTCTGTAGTTGTAGAAGCATGTTGTTCGCGTGCAGCAGAGACACACAGACTTTAGAGGAGAAGACAACAATTTCAGAGAGCAGAAGAATAATTCGCCTGCCATTAATGGAGCTTTTTAGTGAACATTATTTGGACGTCTCAGGCTTGAGGAAGTAATAAGTCTTCTCGGATTGAGATTCATCTTATGAACTACACGTAGGTTTCTGGTTTTTGGGCGGCAGTAGTTATACAGCCACCCAGACTGGACCGCAGAGTTTAGTAGGTTTGTTAGTATATTATTTGCACGTGCACGCGCCAACCATAGGCAGCATTTAGTTCTATTTACCGTATGTAAAGAGAGAGCTACAATTTTTAAGAGTATTACTACCAACATCATCATATATAATTAACTAAACGAATGGAGAGCTAGAGAGAAGGATCGAGTCATTCAACCAGGCCCGCTTCTGACTCCAGATCAGAAGGTTGCGTGTTCGAATCACGTCGGGGTCACCAATTTGTGGGCTAATTAATGATCTATAATGCTAATACTAATAGTAAATGAGACTCGAGACTCACCCACGGAAGTCGCTACAAATCTTTCCGGCGCTGAAGCTGGCCTGGTTGAATGACTCGATCCTTCTCTCTAGCTCTAGCTCTAGCTCTAGTAGTAATACTCTTAAAAATTGTAGCTCTCTCTTTATATACAGTAAATAGAACTAAATGCTGCCTATGGTCGGCGCGTGCACGTGCAAATAACATACTAACAAACTTACTAAACTCTGCGGTCCGGTCTGGGTGGCTGTATAACTACTGCCGCCCAAAAACCAGAAACCTACGTGTAGTTCATAAGATGAATCTCAATCCGAGAAGACTTATTACTTCCTCAAGCCTGAGACGTCCAAATAATTTGCACTAAAAAGTTCCATTAATGGCAGGCGAATTATTCTTCTGCTCCCTGAAATTGTTGTCTTCTCCTCTGAAGTATGTGTGTCTCTGCTGCACGCGAACAACATGCTTCTACAACTACAGACAAAAGCTATGTACAGTCTAAAATTTAACTACAATGTCCACTCAAATTCCGCGGTAACAATGGTATTTACATACAGTCGCGGAGAAAAGAAATGCTGCCGACTATGACTAGGTACAAAATGCAACAGCGCCACTACAGACCCTATGCCGACGGGTTCTCATGTCGGAGATTTAAGTATCTTCAACAGTGACAGATTAAGATCACTTAATTCAAATCTGTTGTAATTATTTCAATATCTTTTACCGTTCTCTAAATACACTTCTCAAAGTTTGATAATGTTTTAGGTTTCTCTTTAACTATGTTTAAACTGTGCAGAGTAATATACATAATATGCTTTTCTTTTTCAATCCTTTACAAATTACCTGAGTGTTATTTACTAACAAGGTGGCAGCTAGATCCTAGTTTTTTGTGTAATGTAAATACTGTCACAGCCAACTTTGAAATAAGCCCTTTCACGATACAGCTTACCTTAAAATCACCCTCTCAGGGCATACCAATATTACTACTGTCCTTAGAATGAAGGTTAAAAATATATAAAAGTAACAGACAAATCTTTTGAGCCTCTTGTTCTGCGTCACAAATTTGGATATGCAGCTCATGGTAGTTCATAATGATGGTGCATTAACAGTTATTGTCTTGTAAATGGTTTGATGGATTTTAATGAGGAATTGGGGAATTTTTAACGATTTGAATGTGTTATATCAAATAAACAAGCATATGGCATTATATATCTACAGGCCTTTATTAATATCTATGTGACATACCTCGAAAGAATACTTATGTATATGCATACATACAAGACGTAGGAAAGTCTACTGTCACTACCAATAAAAACATACTCAGTATACTATCAGGGGACATAGCTCATTCATGGAGCAGACCTCTTGTGGGTCATGTTTGGTTTCGCCCCACGGAATCCAGCAGAGGAGACTTTTAGAAAAAAACTTTGTATCTTATTTATCAGTCTCGTAACTACAAACATAAAATTTATAAAAATAGTTACAATTATGTTTTCTTAATTTGAGTTTCCACTCAAAATGGTAACTGTTTCTCCACAGAAATATTCAACAATATTTTACAATTGGCAAAATTTTTGAAGAAATTTCATATTAAATTGAAACTTGTTGCCATATGTGCTTTCATTCAACTTCATAAAATCTTTATACGCTTGGTAAACAATCTACAGGCTGCTGAAGAAATAACATCCTTCTCAAAGTGTGGCTTACGAATGCTGTTTGTGATACTTGCTTGCCATCCATTTTGGCGTCGGTGACTTTACTCAGCTGATCGTTCAAAATCGTCATGGCTAAGCTAATATCAATATCTCCATGCCTTTGCAAAATTTTTGTAAGAGCCATTATAAACCAGGACCCCTTTGTGTTGTTCCTTGCACTTTTAAAACCTGGAACGGTTGCCAGAAGGAGAACAAAATCTACCTCGTTGGGTACCTGAGGAGTATGGATAGACCCTATGCCGACGGGTTCTCTTGTCGGGGATTTAGGAATCTTCTGGTTGGTGAACCTCTGCCAATTATCCCCTTGGCAGGCTTGAACTATAAAAATTTTAGGTTTGTTGATGAGTGATGGACAATTACCTTTGAAATAGCCTGATGAAAAATGGAGAAAGACTACAAAGTTAGGGAACGTTTCTAACATGGTTCACAAGAGTAAACATAGTTAGTCAAGTACTGAGCAAAGTGTCAGTAAAAAAGACGTGATTTGTAAATATCTAGATCAAAACACATTGACAAGAAGGCAATTTCACACTCCTCCGCACAATTCAAATAGCAACACTAAACAAGAAATTTATTCCCCACGAAACATTTACATATCTGTACTGGAAGTTTATCCAGATACCTTTGGATATCAAGGTCTTATCTCTAGCCATTGATGCCATACCTCTCCATTCCTTTTGTTTTTGACAAAGATGTCATCTTGTGTGTGTTTTTGTGCACAAAGTATGTGAAGCTTGTCCACATTTTATCTCAAGAAGAATGTGACTTTCAGCGATCTTGCACTTGACATTTGGATGCCTCATGTTGGGTGAAAATATTGTATCGGTTTTTGTAGTGGTGAAAGGTAATTTCAGATAATGCGAAATCAAACTGTGAAACCTTGTAAACGATACAGCAAGCAGGAGTGTATGTCTGAATCTAGTATATGATGTATACTACAGTTTCAGGTTAAGTAATTTATAAATCTCATAAACTTGGACGAGAAATAATTGTTCTTACCCATAACATCTGATAATTGCAATGGTTTGCCATCGGTACCCATTACAACGCCTCTGTTTCCATGTGAAAGTAGACAACAAATGAATGCATTATAAGGGATGTGATCATGATCTCGCCATTTCTGTAGTGTCTTTATCATTTCTGCAGCAGTTAAATTTTCTTCAACATGCACCTCAAAGTTCAGTTTCTCTCCGAATGTGTTTCTCAAGTTTTCTGAAAGAAGAAAATGTTGGAATTGTAAGCCTCTTTATGTAAGATAACACAAACTTCCTTAAAATGCACATTGTGATATTTGCCAACGTTCATGTTATACAACTTAATGTGAAAAAATGGTACAAAATCTACCAGCCGCCGGCCTTCCACCTTACCAGTCTCAAATCTCTGTCACAGTCCTTGAACGTAAAGACTAGGCTAGGTGGCAATGTTACTGAGTGTCTTAACAAACTGTCATATATCATACAATGGACTCTGTCTGCTTTGAAACTCCCATCCCCGAGTACTTGTGATAAAGCCATAGGCATACAAGGCAACGGAGAGGAGTTGCAGCCTTCACGAAAATAAGTTGGTTACTTCTTTGTTTTTTTTTTGCTTGGGAAAACTTGTGGCATTCTTGGATACATGGGTAACTTTACAAAATCACTAAATTATAGGAGAAAGTACATATCCCCCTCCCTCGTCATTGTTGAAAGTAGTCCTGTATTCCCTAAGGGAAAAGGAACAGTTGAGAGATACCATCATAGTTAATACTCACCCACATCTTTTTCTGTCCCTGCTCTCTCCAAGATTTTCTTGTCATCAAATTTCTTGTTTGATATGATCAGACAAATGCCTTTTGGATTTGCATCCATGGGGTAAATAGGATACTTGCGTTGGTGAAGAGTTTGGTGACTGATAGTGTACGGGTCGTTTGTAGCTTCCATGATTGATATACTGTTCACATCCATTTCTTTCTCCCTAACTTTATCTTTTATCACTGTCTTGTCCAATCGGTGTGCAACTTTACGAAAACGGTCTTTATGCTTCACAAATATCCTTTAAAGGCTAGAACGCTGCAAACATGCCTGGTCTTATCCAACTGACAATAGAAATTATTGCATCTAGTAAACGCATTACTGATTCTTCGTTTACTTCAAACCCGGTTTGCACTGCTCTAATAGTAAAAAAAAAACCTTTTTGAACATCTTTAATCTAAATATCCTATCACAAGTTGTCAATTGATAATCTTATCTTTGACGATTTAGTTTTCTTTTAAATGCTGAGTGCTGAAATGTTGACAAAGTTGGTAATCCCACGAGTTCACGGCAAGTTTCACGTTCTTAGCTCCTTGCTTCTCTGTCGAATATGTAAACGTTTTCAGATCGCTTTCTCCTCATTTACTTCCATCAACAAAATAAATAATATTATTTAGTTCAAATATCTTTGTTGAGGAACTGAGACATATCACAGCAAGTTTTGTCTAATCAACGATAAGCTAAGAACTGAATATTATCAACTGGCGAACAACGCTTTCCTCTTTCTCGTAGTAACCTTAGAATTATTTGTATCCCATCCCTGTAATAGTAAAAAAACCTGTTTTACAACTAGTTTTCTTGCGCAGAATTTTCAGTCTATTAAGTTATTGGCGTAGTAAGCGCATATTTTATGTCGTGTGGGTCTTTCCGTCCATCGTTTGCACAAATCAAACTCTCAGCTTGAGTGAGAATAGTGAAAAAGATTGGTAAGCAGACCCTTGATATACGGACATGAATATTTAACGAAAACTATGACAAAACTAAATTGTGGGATTGAAGAACCTGTAAACCTTTCCTAGGTTGCCTTGCCCATTGGCATCCACCAAAGGAACAAAGTCCTTTTGTATTATGAACGAGACTTTTGTAAAGTAAACGTACTTCTCTTACAATGAATGGTCCCTTCAATGATATGAACGATGCCTTCAATCACTTTACCACATCCTCATTAAGCAGCTTTTTCTCCTTTCCTGTAGCCACCCCCTCCCCCTTGAGCAGCACTCTCTTATTTCTGTAACCATCTTTTCACTAGTCATGGATAGTGTATTGTAGTTCCCTGAGATCCCCTTAATAATCAAGTCCCAATATCGGACAAATGAAAGAATAACGCTGACAGTGGTGTTTAAAACATTGTTTGGAAATTTATTCATAGGTTTGTTCCCCTTAAATACCAAAACTGTTTCTTTGCACAAATTCAGTGAAATGTCAAATTCGATGAATTTGTCTTACACGGTACATTACTTTTAAAGAACTGATAACGCATTGTATATAAGTATTTTTACATATTAACTATTCCTTGAAAATCTGGAAAATGAAAACAACACTAGTCAACTATATGATCTATAACAGTTGCTTCATGTCAGTTTGAATGTAGATTTTATCACTAATTTTACTTCAACTTCCTTCATTTAATAGCGTACCTAAAGTTATGTGCTTATGTAACAAAACCTGTTGCACTCAACAGTGACAGATTAAGATCATTTAATTCAAATCTGTTGTAATTATTTCAATATCTTTTACCGTTCTCCAAATACACCTCTCAAAGTTTGATAATGTTTTAAGTTTCTCTTTAAATATGTTTAAACTGTGCAGAGTGATGTACATAATCTGCGTTTCTTTTTCAATCCCTTACAAATTACCTGAGTGTTATTTACTAACAAGGTGGCAGCTAGAACATAGTTTTTTGTGTAATGTAAATATTGTCAAAGCAAACTTGAAAATAAACCCTTCACAATACAGCTTATCTTAAAATAACCCTCTCAGGGCATACCAATATTACTACTGTCCTTAGAATGAAGGTTAAAAATGTATAATAGTAACAGACAAATCTTATGAGCCTCTTGTTCTGCATCACAAATTTGCATATGCAGCTCATGGTAATTCATAATGATGGTGCATTAACAGTTATTGTCTTGTACATGGTTTGATGGATTTTAATGAGGAATTGGGGAATTTGTAACGATTTGAATGTTTTATTTGAAATAAACAAGCATATGGCATTATATATCTACAGGCCTTTATTAATAACTATGTAACATACCTCGAAAGAATACTTATGTATATGCATACATACAAGACTTAGGAAAGTCTACTGTCACTACCAATAAAAACATACTCTGTATGCTATCAGGGGACATAGCTAAATTTCTTCAACATGCACCTCAATGTTCAGTTTCTATCCGAATGTGTTTCTCAAGTTTTCTGAAAGAAGAAAATGTTAGAATTGTAAGCCTCTTTATATAAGATAACACAAACTTCCTTAAAATGCACATTGTGATATTTGCCAACGTTCATGTTATATAACTTAATGTAAAAAAATGGTACCTCACCGTATACGTACAGCTGCCCCCAACTATATACAGTACAAGACCTTTTGATAATCTTGGATTCTCGACCGATCAACCAAGATTATTGTTCGAGAATCCAAAATTGTCGGCCGAGAATCCAAGATTATCAATCGAAAATCTTGGATTATCTGGCCAAATGTGCACCAAAGTGATATTCCAAGATTTTCGCGTGATAAACCAGGTTCATTAAGCCGAATGTTCCTTAAAATAGATAATCCAAGATTATCGTTCGATAATCTTGGATTTTTCGTTCGAGTATCCAAGATTATCAAAATTATATTACCTATTGGGAGACAATCCAAGATTGGTTTATCATTGATAATCCAAGATTGTTAGTCGAGAATCTTGGATTCTCGACCGATAATCTTGGATTATCGACTGATAATGTTGGATTTCCTATTTATTGAACGTTCGGCTAGCCATAACCATACGAATTTTACGAAGCGTTCACTAATTTCATTACTCAAAAGTGATCATGAAAATAATATGTTACATTTAAATTTTTCTGTTTTCATCCAACCTCAGAGATTGAAGTTCTTTTTCATGAAGTTCTGAAATGTGGTTTCATTAGTTGCGTGAAAAGACAAAGGAGCCCACGTTTAATATGTTGAGTTCGTTACACTTACTAATAACTTAGTCGTTTGTAGTTGTATATTCATATACTGCTAGTCGAGCGCTGACTTCACACCAAACTAAAGAATAAATTAAAGCCACATGTCGATGATTAGGAAAAACTGATTCAGTTGAAAACTAATCTATTTCCTACACTCAAAGTGATCACATTCATTAAGTCAGGTGTACATTTTTTCTCCCATATTTTTTTCTCCCATTGGAAATGCATTTCAGGTTCTACCAGTGTTTTTCCAGCCTCTAAACTCCACACGAATAACATTTAACAATTCTTAATTCTTTTCTTTTCTCCAATAGTTACTTAAGAAGTTGTTATTGACCAAGCAAAGTTAAGATGAAGTGCAATTATAACTAGGTTAATTCGGTAATGTCTTTAGCACCAAAATGCCTCTATCTCTATAGAAAGCCAACGCGTTTGTTTAACATCTTTCAATTACCTTATTTGATTTAATAATAATAATGTTCACTGAGCTGGAAAGTAGTTAAACCAGAATGAGTCACGCGTATTACATAGTTACTGATCACCTAAAATACTCTTTGACTTTGACCAAACAACCGTTTTAGAGGAAGATATTAAAATTACTAATGTCAAATTTCGCTCTTTTGACCTGCAAAGGCCTGCTCATCATAATTGTTCCATTCCATGGGGCCCTCTTTGTCTTTTTCAGGATCTTCCTCTTCTTGTTTATGGAATCTCATATTCATCTCCGATCCACCATGCCAGGGACCATCCACTTCCATCATTTCAACATCTGATTCCTTATTTTTCAAAATCCCGTTTTCAAAACCTACACCTTCTTGGTTGTGGAAATTATTTTTCATTTCAGATAAAGAATGCCTCGGACCATCCACTTCCATCTTTTCAACGTCTGGTTCCTTCAGCGTTTCTTTGCTTTTAAAATGTCTTTTTCTCTGTCTGAACGGGCAAAGGCAGTAACGTTTGAGCCCTACGTTTCTTTTTATAATTCTGCCACAATAGAATCGCTTTCGTCGGAGAAGCTGCCTTCACTTAAATGGCACAAGATGAAACTTTATATTTAAATTGCATGTTTTAGTGGAGGATTCCTCAAGAAGCTGCCTTCTTCGGGGATGTAATGTCATGTATTTTCAGTGCAGATGGATTTTAGGTAGTTGGTTATCCTTCGGTCTCTGGAGATTCTGTGACACAGGAAGCTGGTATCTCTTAGTGGTCGGTCTGAGGTATCTCAGAAAATAGCTGTTGCTAATTAAAGCTGATTCAGACTGCACTTATCTACTTTCTTCAGTTTAATTCTGCAAATATTTGGGAGTGCTGGTTGTCAATCGACAGCACAAGATTTGAGGATTTTGTCTACGAAAATTAGAAAGGCTAATACGTCGATTTAATAAACTTGCTTTACCCCCGAAGGTGAGAATTAAACTTTCACTTAATTGCCTGTTTGACGAATATGTACACATTTGTAAGATGACGTATTCCCATCGACGTTCAGTAAGGAGGAAAATGGCTCACCTAGTGTACAAGTCATTGATGAAGAACAGGGCATCTCAAAATATGTCTTGTCCCATCAAAATTAAGCTAGAGCTTGAAACCGATTAATTTCAACTTGTAAACAATACTTTCTTTCTTCACTCAATTTTGTAAGTTTTCAAAGAAAGATGTCTTTAACGTGCTAATTGGTTAACTGTGTAAAAAGACAACTCTCTTTCTTGTGGCTTTTCATTCAGCTTCTGCAAAGATCAAGTAAAATTTGCCAATGTTCGACTAGAGGGACAATGCTTAAAAGATTAGTGAGCAGACCTTTGATGTTCAGAAACGAATATTCTATAAATTCGAGAAAATGAACTTGTCAGATTGCCTTAGCAGTGCAACTTTCCCAGATAACCTTGCCCGTCTGTACTTACCAAGGCTTGGTAGTAATTGCTTTTATATATTATGCGTCATTACAAAGGATGTGCTGTTCTAATCTCGTAAAATGTTCAATCTGCTACAGGTTAAAAAGTGAATGTGTAGAAGGGTAGAAAATACCCCCTCCCCTTTGGCTGCTCTATTGGAGGGCGCAGTGACAAAATTGTTCCTCACACCGATTACCTTAGCCAATTGGCAGTCACTCACTCTCTCCTCTTTTTCAGGTCTGTACATGTTAACCAAATACTTCGTTAATGCAAAAGTTGAATGTTTTACTTGGCAGGTACAATTTATCATAATTATCGAGCGATTAATGACCAAGAAAGGAATATTTGCTCAGATTGAGCGCAGGTAGTCTTCCGGCCTTGCGGTATGTAGTGTAAGTTACACTTAGGCAATAAAAGTACTTGCTATCGCAAAAAGTCTGGGGTTTGGAAGAGTGCAACAAATGTCATACTGTTCATACTGTAACAAGAAACGTTGAACAAACGGACTCTATTTAACTGGAAACTCGCGTACGGAAGAAACTGTCCCAGGAAAGTACCGTTTTTGAAGGGACCTTGAACTACAATTTGGAATTACTTTAAACACTTTTTTATAGTCGTTTATATTTTTCCTTTTGCCGAAATGCGTGCATAATGACATCATTGCTTAAATAAACTATTAGTAACAAACTATTACATCCTTTTCAATACAATTTCTTTGCTCTTTTTCATGTATTGATATCTCTAATGCACAACTTTAAAAACTGACAAAATTTCAAAAGTAAACAATTAGAACAGCGTGTCTTAAGCATGAGACCAACTGGCCAACTGGTTGGGGTCCCAATTTACAGTGAATGATACCCCACTCTCATGCCAACCGACTCTTTTCAAGAAAAAGCATGATAAGTCGAAATAGTAGCTCATTCTCAAGTAATACATTGGGTCCGGATATCTAACTGCTAACGGCGGAAAAGAGAGAAGCTAACTGGTCCGGAAGGAAAATCGGGGAAATATGCCCATATATATATATATATATATATATATATATATATATATATATATATATATATATATATATATATATATATATATGGCACCCTACCCCCGGCATTTGTTATAGAAAGCTAGTTTCAATTATCAAGAAGACTATCAAGGAAGGATTTATAAGGTACATGAAGTAAATATGGGTATAGTACTTTCGGAGACTATTTGTTATCAGTGATGTCAGGACTTCAGGGTAATAGAGTGTTGCCCTGGTAGAATAGTTTAGTTAGGAATGGTAATGTCCGTGTCAGAGTCGAGCCAACTTATGTAGAAGAGCGCCACCACTCAGGGAGCTACAGCCAAGATAGACGGAGCATGTACCTGCATCTGAACTGCTCGGGGGGGGGGGGTCTTTGAAAGGTTTACAAACTTGTTGCAGACAAAAGGACGAACGGAAACAGTCATGTAGCAGGCAGATGACCTTATGAGAATCGAATCTTTGGGAGAGTCATTCTGACAATCAAGAAAATTAGATCTATTCTGACATGATTGGACACATTAATTTTGATTTCGAGAGAGGAGGAGATGGTGAGGGATTGTATGATAAAGTGAAAATCAGGATCAGAATTTTGGACAAAGATAAAGGAGGACCAGTTTGCTTCGTCATCTGGGTGACAAAGGCAGGAGTACCTTCCTCTGCTGGTGTCACTGAGAACTATCTGTATGGTGAGAACTACGGGACTAGCGAAAGCAGACTTCAGGAGTCAAGTATCACGCGTATCAGGAGAAGAGGGGGGGGGGGGGGACAGAAAGAAAACGAAATGGGCCCTCGCGCAGCGTAAGTGACCACTATTAAAATAACAGGGTGTTAATTAATTTACCGGTGTTGTTGGCCTATAGGACCCAAGGTAACTTCCTATGTTGTAAATTGAAATTCATTGATAATCATGCCTCTGAGAGACAGAACCAAGAATCGTCAATAATCATTGCTGAGAACTTAAAGATCTTCTCGTTAGAAATTTCTCACCTTCTCTTTGTGTGTCGGTAATTTATGCTACAAATTCTCTGGCAAGGGAGAACAGACAACCCGGGGTCGCAACGAGGAGGTTGAATTTCGGATCAGTTGTGATAGTTTGTCAATTCCAAGCACAACATATAAATAACGCACAACACAAGAAATTGGTATGCTTTGTTATTACGCAAGTCAATAAAACATCAGTGTTTAACTGTTTCTACATTTATAACAACTTTAACACCATTTCACATAAGCTTGAGGTGTTTACATCATAAAGTTTATCTTTAAATTGCAATAGCAAAAAACAAGAACGTGATATTAGATAACAGTTGGGGTGAGCTCCGAACGGGAATCAAAACATAGAAGAGATTTCTGTTGTAATTGTTCCTTGATTTATTCCGGTAATTATTCTCCTCTCAAATTAAATATTTACAAATGACTGGTACACGATGAGTTACTTTTTAATGATGGGCTGGCCGTTGAAAAAAGGTGACTGTGAGCTACATGATCCAAGACACGGTAGATATTATTTTCTACATGTTTATTCTTCGAAGTCTGCAGCACGAGTGTCATGGGTTTGCAGCCTCGGAATATCTCTGCGGTACCTAACTAAGATGGGATAGGTTTGTGATTGGTCGAAAGTGTCATGCCATAAATAATGGTAGAGGGGACGGGAAACCAGACAGACCAGGTACCGTGTGCGGTGTCTCCCTTTAATGCAAATGAGATATTGCACCATAACGCTTCAATACTGGCTGTCAACAACAAAAAGGCTGAACTTAAGTTGATAAACCTAACATATATACCTCATTACATCCCCTTTGGACTTTTAAAATCTAAAGTTAGAGTTAGATGAGGTTTTACGGCTCAGTTTCTAACCAATTGGTGTAAGTCGGGCACGTTTTAAATATTCATCTGGGCAAACAGGGAACATGAAATAGTATGACATTATATACATCAAATTCCATTAAAAAAAAAACAGAATGGTGTGAGGCAACATAGGAAGGAAAGAGAGGATTGGTGTCCCTGAATGAAGAAAACACTAAAGTGTGACTTCAAAGCAGCTTGTAATTAAAATTCATGCATTCAACATTTCAAAAATTTAACTGGCTGTCGTGGCAAAATATGCTTAATACTTCTTCCCTCTTGATATGTCTGACAACGTGAATTTTATACATATCTGTCTCCTGACATCATTGATTGTAAATGACAAACCGCACTGTAGAAACACTTGGGTCAGGAGGGCACTGAACCAACATTATGGGTCACATTTAACCCCATTTGGGTCAAATGAAACCTTATTTGGGTCATTATTTGACCCAATAATTTTGATCGGTTCCCTCCTAACCCACTTTTGGGTCACATTGACCCAAGTGTTTTTACAGTGTGTACCACAAACACAATGCCAGATCATAAGTGACCATTCTGATGTTGAAAATTGTTAAAACGAAGCAAGTTATCATCGCTAATATCATACTAGTAAAACATCGTTAATCAGATCAGAAAATGGAGGTGATACTAAAGGATTCACTTTTCTCTAATAATACCACATTGTACGGAGTAGGCTGAAATTTTCAAAGTTGATATCTTTTGTCACATTACCATTCCTAAAAAATTCGTTCGATTATATTAATATTTCATGCATATATGATATTCGAAATCCTCTCCTCTGTAGTCATATACATATGTCAATTTTCATTTTGTGTAGACCCAGTTATGTTAGAGTATCTTGATAATGACGCAACTCCTTGCAGTGGCAAAACTTTCAAAACCAATTGGCGCCCAAAGAACTCTCTTTTTCACGCCTAAAAACTGTAAAACTAAAAACTATTACACACGGACAGAACAAACTTTGCAAATTAAAGCAACTATGCAATCTCAAACCTACATTTCATGACAGCTTGGGAGTTATTACCGCGAGAGCTGAATTTCCTCAAAATTTCTTGGACAGCTTCGCAAACCTGGTGGGGTTGGCTAATTGTCCCAAGAAAGCAAGAGGCTTTCTTCTTGATTAAATAGCACTAATGCCACAAACGAAAAAATATATATCCGAACATGACTGGGTCTATGATTTCATTACGTGTGAATTATAAAGCTTCATATGCCGAGGTACTTATTGATTCACTTCGAGTGCAAAGGTAAACTTAAGCCTCCCGATTGGCTTAAAATTTGACACACCTTCGATAACACCTACGGAATGGAATATGCAGTGCTTGCGAATTCTGCATAATGAGCTGAGTCTCTTTTAACTCTGTTGCGTACTATAGATGGCAACATGAAACCAGAGAGTTGTTATTTGGATGAAACACTACGGTAGTATGTGTATACAATATCTTGTGTTTGCAGTCAAATACACTAGGCCTAGTGTAGATTAACACGAAATACGTTTCACACAATATCAAACTAATGATACGTCATTTTATTTGACCATAGCTCGGGGGGAGCGGAACATGGGATTTGGGGGCTTACCTCACAACTTAACTTTAAAATGTAATTTGTAAACCTGACTGGAACGTCGTCTTGAACGTCGTGTTAGTATTGGCAGCTTGGACGAATTCATCATTAGCCAGACTAGGTCGGTAAACGTTGGCTAAAATTACTGCAGGTCTAAAAGCTGGGTAATAACGGTTCGTTGACTCAAATTGGGCTCCGAACGTTGGCGAAAATTACACAGACAGGTAATAAGGACAAATAAAAACGGTTGGTTGTCTCAACTGCGTGTATAAACGTTGGCTAAAATACATCGGTGAACGATAATAATATATTGCAGTGGTAATAATATTTCACCATACGAATTATTTCACATGCATAATTTACATATAAGGAGGGAAAATTTCACCCAGAACTGATCTTAAAACTGTTTTGTAACAATTCATGTTTTCGTTTTTACCCATCCGTAAGGAGCTCTGTTGAAGAAGTTATGAAATGTGGTTTCGCAGACCGTGTCTAAGACACACGAGCCAACGTTTAACGTTCTCTTGAGTCTGTCTTTCGGTACGGCTATAGTGACTCGAGGAGGGAAGTACAATGTAATGGAAATTTCTGCCCGATAGGGTCCAACTGCCTGGACAATTGACCTCTATAAGCTTTAATTAAGTACAGATTCTTTTTAGTGTAAGCTTACCCAAAAATTTCGGGCGCTTCGAGCGCTTTGCAATTTCATAGTTAAGATTTCGGGAAAAACTTAAACCTTAAATTAAACTATTTTCCTCTAGTATATGTAATAAATGCCCCGCAATGGCATGGTATAGTACACAGGTTTCTTCACATCTCCCCTCACTAACCCCTCTTCGGCATCCGGGCTGTCGAGGCTTCGGGTCGTTGCCCCCTCTCCTCCCCTCCCCCCGTTGGGCAAATCCTGGCGCCACCCCTGCTGGACCACTACCCGGTAGAACTAATGGTTCTCAGCTTTAACTGCATCGCTTATCAACACTTTCAGTCGGCATTTGTTTCTTCTCAGTCGGCAAATACGGCACCACACCCCCATGATAAATGCTCTGGCGACGCCCATTGTGACAGATGCCTGACACGTGGAACGTGGTTACATGAGGGCCCTGAAGGTCTATGAGCACATTTACATACTCGTTATATTATTGAAATTGATTTCAATTGACATGGGATTTAATCGTGCTGTTTTTGAGATAAAATTAACAACTTTACTGAAAAGGCAGCCATTATCTGCGCGTTATGTTAGTGCAGTGATTCTCAAAAACGGCCCTTACAGCAGCATGCGGCCCCGACCCCTACCGGTGGGTTCCCTGAATTGGTTTAACATTTTAAGAAAGTCATATTCGACAAGAAAATCGTTGGAAAAGTTGGAATAAAGGCCAGTAATCCATGCTGATATGTATTTTAAATGATGTAGGCCTATTTTAAGTCATTACTCGACTTCTTCAAGTTTTTTCTTCTGAAGTGGTGCTAAGTGTAGTAGCAGGCTGTATCATATATTCCTTGTTCAGTTAGATCTAGCCAAGATTGGGTATTTTGTGTGTGTGTGTGTGGGGGGGGGGTACGGTATTTTTTTGTACACGGTGGCATAAAGTTATGCAGTAGTTCGTTGCTGAGTGCGTTTATTTATAGCCACAAAGCTTGTAGCAAAAGTATATCCTTGAAATCTAATTTTTGGGTGAGGTGGAAGTTGACTGATTGTACGATTCAAAAACGTGTCTCGTTGAACGTGCGTTGATTGGTTACTGATATTAAAATCTCTACAAGTCATATTTCAATATAATTGTAGAAACATAATCAAATGCAATTGCTAAGTGGCATCACTTAGCAATGTCTTTGCGAAGTTTCCATCTGCGCTCTCGCTCTTTCCACATCCACGTGAAATGAGAGGGAATCATTCAATCAACTTCAAGATTTTCCCGACCTTTTGGAGTGCGGCCTTCGACCTCAGCCCCGCCTTTCTGTCTGACCGCGTTTTAGGATAACTAGTCAAGAGTTTACTGGCCACGAGTTTACTGGCTACTAGCACTGGATAAGTAAAACCTGTCGTGACTTCATCCGGTGCTGTTTTTCCTACCTACTTAGTTTCGGAAGCCTAATGTTTCTCCTATGCCACAAACCTACGTATAATGAACATTGACATGATCAAACTGGTGACTCACGAATGTTAAACGTAGAATTGTAGACAGAGGTGGAGGCAGGGGGACATGAACCCCGTGGGGGAAGGCTGGCCCCTCAGAAAAAATCCAGTTTCGTCGAGGAGCCTTTATCAGTACAATAAAGAAAATAATCCCCGGAAAACGACCAGCCCGAACTGACGAATGTTTTAGTTTTGCTCTTAAGAATTTTGTTACATATTCCTAACTTGAAAACGTGTACTTTCTCCGCCAATGTCTAGGACAGCGCTTCTCAACTTTTTTTTATCTCGAGGACCACTCTGACTCTCAGAATTTTTCTGAGGCCCACCTTACATAAAGTTCATTCTTTTTTCTTTATTTTTAATTTTTAATGGCGGATCTCGCGGCCCACTTGGGAGAGCTTCGCGGCCCACCGGTTGAGAAGCGCTGATCTAGGGCAAGAGCAACACCGTAATGTTCGTATGACGCCTTTACTATATTGCCGTACAGGGAGCTAAATGAGTGGCTTATATCCATGAAGTCTTTCTCCTTTACTTTAATTTCTGTGTAAAAGGGATACGTCAATCATTAACTCGAAAATTATATATATGCTAAACGTCACGGTAGTTGGACAATTTACATTTTGGCCGAAAGTCTATTTGAGGCACGTATCGCTCTCCTTTGTATGCTACAGCCATTAAATTCATTTGAAAGTACGTTTATTTGTCAAAAAATCCATGATGAATATCCTATGCTTATTTTAGGGCGATCATCATTTGAAAAACACGTAATGGTCCTTTAGATGCTTACGATAGCACTTATCTACTTTTCAGTCTTCCTTCTTTCATTTCCTCTTTACCTTACCTTACTAGAATTTGGCCGACTCGAAATCTCTCTTGTGACAAATACCTTCTAACAAGGTGTATGGAAAATTGTATTATGGAGGTGAGGAGGGCGGAGGTTTGCAAGAACGGAAACTCGTGACATAATTTTATTGGAGCGCTATCATCAGAAGCCGCGTAAAGTACAAAGAACATTATTGTGGGGCTAATACGTGACAAGTATTATCTGAGCCCAGCAGAAATCCTGATTTCTGTACTTATTTCGGAGGCAAAATCTCCCCGCAAATGACATGCAAAGATATTACAAGCATAGATTCCAAACTTAAAATGGCGCGTTGACTCCCCATGGAGGCCAAAATATCTTGGAGGAAGTGCTGATCACTGCTCAGTCGTTTTGAAAACATACAGGCAAATGAATATCTTACAAAAGTATTAATACTTGTTATTTCGGAATTTTGTTGACTGAAGAAGTACTACGCCTCAATAAATTCCACTTGAACAAGAATAACTTATTTCTTCAAGGCGGCATTCACGTATGTTCGTGTTGTTATTTTAGTTACTGCGCATGCGTGGGGTCAGCTGGCCTATTGTTTATTCAGTATTGGCTTTTAAATTCAAACGGCTGCAGAGGGGGTACAAAATCACTCTGTATCACCCCCTTTTCACAGTCATCAGGTGGTGTTAGTCGCTGAAGATGGTTAAAAAACATGATTTTGAATTACTTTGCAAACAAAAAGTGAAAAAAATGTCTATCTTCAATCCTCCAACGACATTTCTTCGAATATCACTATTATGACGTCATTTTTCCGTTTTTTCACTCTAAACCTCACACGTACTATTACAACGTAAGGACAGCTATTACAATGCCAGTATCATTTTTACGTGTTAGAGCAGGTTCCATTCGGTTATGAATAAACATTTATATAGCTGCTTAATGGCTAGATTGGCCAGAATCGAGCCACGAAAAAGTACCGAAATCACGTTGACTGTAGGCTGGAAAGCGCTAGAAGATTCGACTAACCGAGCAGATCTACTCCCCAGACTGGCCTTTGCACCAAAGATGAATGCTTTTTCACGTAAGGGTAATGTTTTTTTTTAACATGTTATGTTGTTTTGCAACCGATTGAAGAGATTTTGCTGGGAAATATGAGGGAATCCAGAAAGAGCCATCCCCAGCCTAGACCTAAAAATAGAACAACGTTAGTGCAGGGGTGCACTACGTCATACAACAGGGGTGCATTTGGAATTTCCTTTTATAATACAGTTAGGCTTAGGCCGACATGCATTTGTATAAAATTTGTAAGTTGTTCGGATAGGCCATAGGCCTATTTAGAGATATATTCAGGCCTATACGGGCCAGACACATTCTTGCAAGTATTTAAAGTGCTTAAAAACGCCAATCTGCAGGAACTGCATGATTCAGGCTATGAAAAATAAGCAAGAGAAATACAGCGGGCTAAAGCTACCAGGGAGCTAGCTGCCACTCTTATCGCCTGAGTGGCCATTATCAGCAAGGACTTCTGAAACACAGCTGATGGCCTACCTTGTAGGCCAACTAGGCTGAGTTTTAGTATTTAATATACTGTTTCCTATTATTGAGCCAGATCTTGAAGTCAGTGATCCCTCTTTTCAGAATTCTCTCCACAAATGTTGACTTATTTGCAAAGGATAAGAGAGGTGTACACCAACCTAGACTGTCACTACAAGGCTATAGTATAGGTCAAGTAAATCCTTCATTGGGGAGGGAAATTCCTACATTCATGTAAGTTGTAGCTGGTGGTAGCCTCGTAGCTTATACCCATGTGCAACTGATTTTCATTTCGGGAATTAGGGCAAGCAAGGGCCAGGGTAGTATACAGAATATCCCGCCAAACAAAAATACCTGCCAAATTATTTGGCTACTTCGTTCAGTTCCAAACTTTGTTCTTTTGAGAACGACTCATGAATGTTATATAGCTGATGCACAAGGTACGCAAAAATAGACATAATAGTCCAAAGCTATTCCCCCAAGTGGCTACGCCAGCTACATCATGAAGATATAGGCCTATATTATAACAAATACTTAAAATATATTTTGTGAAAAAAAAAAAAAAAACAGTCCAAATGATTCTCCTGGAGTGGCTATGTGCTGGCTCCATCAACTACATCGTAAAAAACATCATGTTGATCCCATACACATTAATATTAGTAAGGTTAAAAAATGGTGCAAAAACATCAAAGTCCAGAGTTGTCCCCTGATGTGGCTATACGCCCGCTACAGTGGCTACGTCGTAAAGACCGGGAGTATCCGGCTACACCGTGGACTTATTTCATGGTGAGGTATTCTATAATTGTACCAAGTCGGGCACTATGCAAGTCCACAAGCTGATTGCATGAGCCTCCATTTTCAAAGTGGAATCCCTGTGCCAATATAGGACAATGTACCAAGTTGCGGACCCACCTGGTGACTATACATGTGACTGCGCCTCGATCCACTCCAAATTTACTGGGTGATTGGTGGGCATCAACAAAATACACCTCTCCCAACTGCGCCAAGAAGGATGGGTAGCACCCGGTTTTCCTTCTCTGGAAGCTTTGTTCCTCTTCCTGTTTGGGTGAAGTATCAGCTACAATAGAACTGGATTGCAATCAAAACATTCAGGATGTTATCTTGTTTTTGAATGGCTCAACATTCAAATCCTGTAGGTTATAGAGCTTGATATGCCGAAAAGAGACTATCGTAAAGTATGCCCCCTGTGAGCTTGCATAGGAGAAGGTGACAAGAAATAATTGATACAGGAAAAAATTCTCAGGGATATTTTATCGTAGTAGTGCCCAGTTCAGTGAGGTACATTTGTAAACAAATAAGAACACAAACACTATATATATTTTTCAAAGTGACCACATTTTATTTTTTTTCAAATTAGGAAGGATGTGCCCCTGGTCTGGTCTGAACCCAATGTGTAACCACTGTTGATTGCAAGATGGCAAGGTCATCCTTTAATCCCCTGATGTTGTGTCTAATACTGTTCAGCCTGGCATGGACTGACTCCACTCCCTGTTCTCCAAGGTAACCCAGTCCAACCTTCCACTTTCTGATAAAGGGCATCACGTGATCCTCCAGTATGTGCATTTTGGGAGGCACCGTCTCACTCGGGAACTTTTCACGGAAGTAATCCAAGTAGGCCTTGATTGTGGAATCTGTGAAGAAGAACCAAGAGAACTAAAGGTAATGTACCAAATCATTTTATGCTGTAGGTGGAAGTTTGTTAGTCCAGCATTGAAGTTGTGGTACAGTATGTGTATCATATGGGACATGATTTCTTTGCATGAAAACATGCAGAGAGAAAATAGAATTACAGTATCATCTGAAAATTGAGGCGAAAATATGCCCCTTACAATGTACTAGGGGACAGAGTAAAATTCTAAAAGATTTACCTAATCCTTCAGTGTCCTCCTCTGTGAGAATCCCTGCTGTGTTGTACTGTTTGTTACATGTTCCAAACAATCTGAAGAGAGTGTAGTATTTAGCTGTTATGATCTCAGCTTCTCCCACCAGGTCTGGACAAAGGGTTTTCGTGGCATCCACAACTGATGACATCAACCTGTCAATGTTCTCCTTCTGATTAAGAATAAAAAAAAATCATTCCTGATTAGTTAGCATATTTGGTGCATTTTATGTATAAATTTTATTTAACATCAATAATACAAAATCATGTGAGAAGAAACAGAGCAGAAGTCAGCAACTTACCTTACAGCACCTGTGGACGTGGTTGCCAACAAAGCTTTTCCCGTGATAGGCTTGTCGACTTACACGGAATGTTTGTAGGGTTTTGTCCAGCTGTCTCACAAGTGGCCCGTTTTCTTTTGGAAGGTTGATTTTATCTCTCATGCTCTTTGCTTCCTGATGCTAGACAAAACAGAGAAGAAAAATTTAACTATTCGCTTAAAGAGCTTTGGAGTATTGTGGCATTGAGGACTTGCAGATGTCCTCATGTTAAAATCACATAAATAGTATGTATAACTTACAAGTTTGTCTCTCTCTCTTAGGTGCTCCTGTATAGTCTGGTGGTAAATAGCTGCTTGCTCTGGATCGTGGACTGATACCAGATGTTCCAGCATGAGATTTGCACCATCATCTAGGCTGTCTGCCTCTTCATCCTTTTTGCGGGCCTTTGTGAAAACGTCCACTGCATCCTGAAAGTTCCTTGTGCTTCCATCTGGCGTTTCTCCAACCTGCCTTGCAATCTTCATATCAAGGATGTGGCAAGCAGCTTCAAAGCTGTTGAAGTGCTTTAGAAATAAGCCCAAGCTGATGTGTAGTCCTGGTGGGCATACCTGCAAAACAGAAAACAAGCAATGTCTAAACTGAACTTACAAATAAAATTACAGGTAAGCAAACCATAATTTAGTTTCGAACAATCTGGAACTTTTCTAAATCACCCAAAATCTTACCTGGTTTAGCGGAATATCAAAGAGAGGCTCATCTATGACATTGTGGAACTCTTTGGCAGTCGATGGCCTGGCACCGTTATCCTGAAACTTCTTCAAATCGTCTCTGATAGTATCCAAAGACCTCAGAGGGCACGGTCCTCTCTGATCCAATGGTACTCTCATTTGCTCTTTGGTCACTGTACACCATAGACAGCAGTGACGACCTGACATGAAATAGAATGCCATGATTACATTTGAACTTTGACATCTTCAACAAAAGCGAAATTCATTACTTGTTTTGATAGAGAGGTTTTATTCAATCAGTTATGCAGCTAAACATAAGAACATCCACCCCCTCCCAAAGTTTGCCACCCAAGGCTTACCTTCATTGCAAAGGATATGCCTACCTTTTAGCCATCATGCAAAGTCCTCATTAAAGTTAACGCCACTGCCTCTACCTGGCTATACCATTGTGTTCATCTAGTCTACCTTACTGCAGGTATCCATGTATTTTTATCCTATGGGCATAACTGTGATACAGTAAGATGGACTGTATAGTTTAAATTAGGATTGTATACAAAAAAAATTTACCACTGGCTCCTGTTATTCCATGAACTCTGCAGAGGTATTCGTTATGGTCCGCCAAAATAGGAAGATTCTCAGTGGCTTCGGTTCTCTGTTGTGTTGTAGAAATGCAAAAAGCGCGAAATAACCTGAGCTGGTATGTGACACACGCAGCACAGCGCCAGAGAAAGTTTAGACCAGATAAATTCTCCCCCCGCGACAACAACACAAGAGAGAGATAATTCTACTGTGCTCTGAGCCCGCAAAAAGGACAGAAGGTGAAAATACAATTTAACTTGATTGAAAACATAGGTTTTTATTTTCATATCCAGTCGATATGTCTGTCGGTTTTCATTCATTTCTTTTTCATTTTGAATTTTAAATCCTGGCTGTAACATTAATGTCTACCCCTTTTTTGCACTGGCTTTGGCTTCTGGCTTGCACAGTATTGTAGTTATTTTAGTATGTTTAATGATATATATACATATTTAAAGATATTTTTACTTATTGTTCAAAATCTTACGTACTTCCCACACCATTTTGGGTAACTTTTAGGAGTTGTTGGCAGTGTTGGTGGAGTTCTAATTTTCAAGTTTGCCATGGTAATCATCGGCTTCAAAATATGGTTACAAAACAACAGTATTCTGAGGGGAGTTCGGATTGATCCACATTAGGCCCAATTGGAAGACCTGCATAAAATTTCCTCCACCTTTGTCTCCCCCAATTTTAACCCAGATCTCTTCTGGATGGTATGCGCTGATCCATTACCATGGGGGGGGGGGGGGGGTTTTAAAGAAGTGCAAGTGCTGAAAATAACAAAAGTTGGACAATTTTAAGGGTCATAAGTTAGCAATTTTAAGTAAGACTGGAGACCTTGACTTAAAATACAGTTTTCAAACTATACCTGTCAAGTCCATTCAACTGATGAAAAATCTTCTGGCTCAAGGATTTGACCCCAACAAATGGTGTAGACTCCTTCGATGATGGTCCCCCCATCATCTTCCTTTGGTAACATGAGGCACCCATTCCTGCCCGTACATTTGTCCACTGATGATGCCCCTTCTGTTTCCTCTCGCAGTTGGACCCTTCACTCTCAGATGTGATGCCATACTGTCTTAGCCACCCTGTAGATACAAACAGTTTTTCCTTGAATGTTAAACATGTTGATTTTTTAAGCAAATTAAAAGGCCCTTAAGTTAATCACTTGTCCCAAATTTACCATGGTATTTAGAGAATCGAGGAGAAAATCAGTTGACCCATGTAAGGGCTTTCAGAAACAGATTTGATATGGTAATAAATCTCTGGGGGGGAGGGTCTCATACTATTTGCCCCATCACTTTGGGGATATGAGGACAGGGAAGGGAGTGTGGGTACAAGTCTAGATGCAGCCTTACACTTTGGTCAATGTTCTTCTTGCCAAGTTTTTTCATGGGTGGTACAAATTGTGCTGTCCTTCACCGTCAGAAAGTCCCCCTTTGGAATTGTCCGGACTCTAGACCAGGGTTCAGCCTGCTCAGAGCGGTAACATCGTTCAAGTCATCCTTTGCTAATTTGTTTGACTTCACTGGACGTGAGCTCGGGAAGGCCCCCAGGACATATTCCTTACTTAGAATTGCCTACTGTCGATGGCAGTCTGAAAAGCTGACGAGTCGCCTTTCGAATCAGTGTGCAGGAAGAGCCTCGTTAGCTGTCTTTCCTCTGGCCCATTAGGGATGTGCCATTCACACTTGGAGCTTCGGCCACCCAATGTCCAGTGGTGTTTAAAATAAAGGAGAATGCTATATAAACTAGGAAATTTAAACTCTGTTCAGATTTTTTAATGTTTTAAAGAAGGTCTTTTACATTTCATTTCAAATTATTTTTAATTCCCTCCATTTTATTTGTTATTCTTCACTATTTGATAACCGATATACTAAATTTTGACTCCACACAATTTTCTGAATTAATTTCATTTTAAATATGTGTTAATTTTAATAGCTCAGTTTCAGTGTTACATAGTGAATTGATTTTCTTCATAACTCATTGAATAATACCTGTCTGTTATGCAAACACAACTCAACAGTGATGTAAC
>JAIZAY010001132.1:0-20765 GCA_029531755.1 Holothuria leucospilota
GCGTTGTATGGTCTTTCCCCCGCCACCCATCAAGTGTTCAGGATACTTACGTTTGTGTCGGCCTCCATAACGCTTGCCTTATGGAGAGACGGATGTAACTTTGTTGTTAGGGGGGGGGGGAGGCCTGCTGATGTCGTCCTGGCGTCGGTGGGGGCGGAGGTTACGCTGAGGGTGGAGTCGGACTTCGTCCGTTTGCCAAGATCGGCATTCGGTAGGCGGTGGGGTCCGCTTATTTCGGTGAGGGCGGGCCGGGTGGTAGTCAACTTGTAAATATTGATTTTGTTTGTAAATATGGAACTACTGTAATTTGTAAATGGGGCTGTGATTGTATGTGGGTGGCTTGTGAGGTGCTTGGTTGAAAATATGTTGTAAATATGAAATATATGGTATGTAAGTATCTGTACATATAGTTCAATTACTGTAATGAACATAATTTTCTGTTTGATTTAGTTGTTTGTAAATAGTTTGCATTTATGTTTCTGCCCGATCCGGTTTGAGTTTTTGTTTTTGTTTGTATGTGCCGTTTCGATGCACTTAAAAAGCACACGTTAAACTGCATCCGGTTGTGGAGCTTGTTAAAGCGTGGGGACAATGAGGTTACCCTTTGCCACAACTGCCTCCGGGGCACCCTTGGGCAAGGTGCACCTGTATTTGCCCCGGTGCTTTTTAAGTGTTGTTGCCTTTGGGCGTAGTGTTGCCTTCGGGCGTAGTGTTGCCTTTGGGGCATAGTGTTGCCTTCGGGCGTAGTGTTGCCTTCGGGCGTAGTGTTGCCTTTGGGGCATAGTGTTGCCTTCGGGCGTAGTGTTGCCTTCGGGCGTAGTGTTGCCTTTGGGGCGTAGTGTTGCCTTCGGGCGTGGTGTTTCCTTTGGGCGTGTGGGCGGAATTTGTTTGGGTGGTATGTGGTTGTGGGGAGTTGTTTTGGGGTTGGCTGCAGTGGCAGTTACTGGAGTTCAGTAGTAACAAAGACTCTTTTGTTCCCTGTTGCACGGTATGTATAGATTGTTTAGCATTTGTGTTTGTGACCCGTCATGGTTTGTTTGGGTTTGGGATTTTTGTTTAGTTTGCCAGTGCCTGTTTCTACGTACTTAAAAAGCTCACTATCACCGCAAAGAATACCAGATGATCCCTTCGACCATCGAGGACATTCCAGCTCTTAAAACAAACGACCAATAACAAAAGCTCGAAACAACACACCCAAAGGCAAGAAACACGCCCAACGGCACCTAACACGCCCGAAGGCAACACACACGCCCAAAGGCAACCACAAGCACAAGGGGAGACGGGGGCCAATCGTTACATTTAAATCCCTATTTACAGTCTATTTACACTATGCACAACTATTTACATGTAACGCAGACAAAACTTGCCGAAGAGATCGAACGGGCCCGGTTGGGGATGAGGACCGTCCACTCTCTTCGGGAACTCAAACTGAACCAAACTGGGCCAAAAAATACAGGCGCACCTTGCCCAAGGGTGCCCCGGAGGCAGCTGTGGCAAAGGGTTACCTCATTATCCCCACGCTTTAACAAGCTCCACAACCGGATGCCGGGTGTACCGGGTGTACTCTCCGCCTGCTCTGTCACCGAGTGACTGTGAAGTTGTTGCTGTACATAGTTATCACAGACATTTTGTTTGCTAGCGCAATGTACAGAATTCTGTAAATAGTTCAGAGTTATGTTTTTGTCCGGTCGGGTTTAGGTTCTACTTTGTTTCCTCGTGCCCGTTTCTCACGTATGTTCGTCGGCTATATGCTGTGTTGACATTAAGAAAGCTGCTGTAGAGCGCACGCGCGGAATATGAATATGTATACGCGTCATGACACGTCATTAATGAGCTACGCTAGAAACGGAAAAACAAAAAAAAAAAAGTGGAGGGACGACACTAATATAGTAGTCAGTTGTTGTTTATTCGGCGGGTATTTCGATTTTCATGATTAGAAAAACTATAACGAGTACTTCTGTTAGTGGACATTGCTCCCAACATGACTAAAGAAACATTAACAACAAACAAAACTACTGTAGCACGAGAAGCCTCGTGATCATTATTTAGGTCAAGTTATCAGCTCTACGCAATGAAAGATCCGCATTACCAAAGAGTACGACCCTCTGGATTTTCATCATTCCGCGAAAAAACACTCGATATTGGTCAGGGACTAATATACGAAAGTTCATTAAGTCTAAGAATACCCCGTATTAATTTCATAGATGCTTAATGTCAATTAAAAAAAAAAAATCGCCGAAGATAAGCACTGTTATTTCATGCATATTACAGTGAGGGGTGCCCATATAACAGAAAGTCAATGGCAGCTATAAGGTAATTGTGATTATTGATGAATTTGCTTTTTTATTTTCAAGAAATAGCCTAAGAAAAATTGATTAGGCTCTTGATGAGAGCACAAGGGAGGTGATGGTACCAGGTAGGGGAGACAGGACCAGGGTGTAGGGTAGGTATAGACAAGGTAGGGTTGGGGGATGCCGTGACTGGACAAATACCCCCTGGACAATTACCCCCAGTCAATATATGCGCCTGGACGGGTGGTATTCGCCCTGGTGGTATAAGACCGGGGCAGGTCGAATGTCCGGGTGGTATTTAACCAGGGTATTTGTCTGGGGGTAATTGTCTGACAACCAGGACATGCTGGCAGGGAGGGATGGTACCAGCTAGGGGAGTCAGAGGTGTGGAGACAGTCTGGGGCATACTAGCTGATGCATGCATACAGAAATTCTAATTCAGGTGGCCACGGGGCCGGCCCTATCTGGCAGTGGCGTACGTAGCCAGGGTGCAGGCGATGGGGTGGATGCCCCCAAAAATAGGGGGAAAAATGAGCAGAAAAAATAAAAAAAAATTCAAAAATAAGAATGCCTGGAGATATATTCAAATCAAATCTAGCATCTGCAAGTACCATATATTTTGTAATGTGCAGACTTAGCAGCATGACCCTCCAAGAGCAAAATTTCAAAGAGGAGGGGGACATACCCCTCCGCGCCCTTAGACTCCTCCCCCAGGACAGCGATCAGTGATCATTACATCCGCCCCCAAGATGAAATCCTGACTACGCCCTATCTGGGAATTAAGGGGCATATTACAATAGGCTAGTGATGAGGACAATTATGCCTGACTATACTAATTATGCAGAAAAATAGGTGATGTCAACCATCTCATTAGTTGAAAATGGTGAGGAAATTAGTAATAGATATTCGACAAGCATGAACATTCATGGTAACTGCAGATTGTACACATAGGCATAGGAAGCGGCAGGACTGGGGAGAGCTAATTAGCACCTGTCCAAAATATAGTTGGGCAATTAGGTATACTCCCCCCTCAATCCAAGGGCAAAATCCTCTTGTTTCCTTTGTTTAAAAAGTTAAAAATTTGCAGTATTTAAATTTGCCCAACATGTTGCTTCAAACTGCTTCTAAGGACCCTCAAATATTAAGAAATTTTCTATGGGAATTAATATTCAAAAATTTTCCAAGACAAGGGGCCAAAACCTGCATATTTTTCCCCCTACCCCTCCCCCCCCGCCCTAATTTGAACATAGCTTCCTATGCCTATGCTTGAATCCATACAGTGCTGTAGGTCAACTGTAGTAGCTATAGCCCCTCTCTTCATAGTTCCATATATGTCCACCCCCCCCCCCCCTCCCCCCCCCCCCCCCCCCCCCCCCCCCCCCCCCCCCCCTCCCCCCCCCCCCCCCCTCCCCCCCCCTCCCCCCCCCCCCCCCCCCCCCCCCCCCCCCCCCGATACCCTAACAAAGAACCTTCACGATACCACGACTCCCAATGGCAGCCATCTGAGATTGAGATGTGATCGACCCATATGATTTCCTGACTGTTGGCCTTGGGTGATCACCTTTGTAGACACCAAGCCCAATAGGCTACAGGAGAGTTTGTACTAGGCCATACAGGCTTAACACATGTTCCAATATAATAAACTCTTATACTAACCTGAGATTTAATTAATACAGCATATGCAGGTATAGAATTAAGGTGCCATTGCTATAGGCCCCTTGGAATCACTGGCTATGTCAGGTGGCTCCATCACTTTTGGTACTGATGTACACGTATATACTAGGCCTTACAATGTATACTTACACTAGGCCCTTTGCCATATGCAACTGACCCAAACTAGAGACGCTTCGGCCATGCTGCGCTGAACAATTGATATAGACAGATACAGGCGTGTACATGACCTCATCACAACCAACATTGGGTGATAATATATGATCATTGTCCCGGTTGCACTTCCTTACTAGTAGACACACTTGGAACCTACCACAAAAACTGATCAGCATCTCGCTCTCATGCCAACGTTACCTCAGGTTTAGACTCTTATGAGCCCCCTCCCCCTTCGATCTAACCATAATGGGCATGGAATACATAATTATGTTCTTTATTCTCCCACTTAGCATACACATGATGGCTATGAATTTGGAGCAGCATGTTCTCAACCTTGACCGCATGTGTAGATTATGTGGCAATCGAGTACAAAAGAGGGCAGCGCATGCTAGGGGATACAAACCAAAACTCTGTATTACCTATGTTGAAAAAATCAGTGCCAAGTTTGGAGTGAATGTTGAGAATGATGAGAGTCAGAAACATCCCAAACACATCTGCCATACTTGCTACTGTAAACTGTTTAACAAGAAACAATGTGTAGCCAAGACATGGAATTCGCATCCTCGAACTGGTCCATGCCAAGTATGTGAACAGTGGGAACTGCAGGCTAAAGGTGGTGGACAGAAGAAAAGGAAATTTCCAAACATTCAGAGAAGAGATGTCAATGTCTTGAATTCATGCATCCATGGTCCAAAAGTACCACAACTTGAAGAAAGGTTCCAGTTAATGACCCCCGATGAATTTAAGTGTGGTCGATGCAACAAAATTGCTAGTGAAGCATTGGAATCTCCCTGCCAGCACCTGTTTTGCCTCAATTGCCTGAAAGAAGCACAGGCAGCAGAAAGTGACACCTGTAGGTGTAATGTGTGTAAGCAAGCTTTCCCTCTTTCTGAGGTGTCATCTCCAAGGGAATATTTCCATCGGGTAGTGTCTCTGGTTCCAGTCACATGTACACTGTGCAAAGCAACCATCCCTCTACAGGATGCTGAGAAACATCTATGTGGACCAAGTATTCTCCAGCGCCCCCTTCACACCCCGTTGACACCAGCTATGGAGGCAATAGGCTCACATATCTTGAAATCAAAGTTAAGGCAGTCTTCTGATGGAGCTACCGTGTCCTTCAAAACTCGAGGACAGGTAAATTAAGTCACAATTTTTTTCTTGAAACAGCTCAGTCTATCCAGTCTACTGCAAAATCCAGACTGACTACACATCTACAATTGAAAAATTAACTGTTACATCACTGTTGAGTTTTGTTTGCATAACAGACAGGTATTATTCAATGATTTTGAAGAAATCAATTCACTATTACACTGAAACTGAGCTCTTAAAATTAACACATATTTAAAATGAAATTAATTCAGAAAATTGTGTGGAGTCAAAATTTAGTATATCAGTTATCAAATAGTGAAGAATAACAAATAAAATGGAGGGAATTAAAAATAATTTGAAATGAAATGTAAAAGACCTTCTTTAAAACTTAAAAATCTGAACAGAGTTTAAATATCTAGTTTATATACATTCTCTCATTTTAACACTGACAGCCAATCCAAGTGATGCACATCCCTAAGCCGAGGAAAGACAGCAACGAGGCTCTTCCTGCAACTGTTCGAAAGCGATGTCAGCTTTTAGCCCAAACACGAGCAATTCTAAGTAAGGAATGTCCTGGGCCTCAGCTCGTCCAGGAAGTCAAACAATTAGCAAAGGAAGACTTGAAGGTTACCCTCGATCAGCTGAACCTGTCTAGAGTGACAATTCCAAAGGGGGACTTTCTGACGGTGAAGGCAGAAATTTGTACCACCTGGAAAAAGGCAAGAGAACTGAAAAGGTAAGCTGCATCTAGATGTAACACTCTCCCTTCCCTTCATATCCCCAAAGCGGATGGGGCAAATATGATGAGACACAGGATTTTTACAATCAATCTGTTCTGAAAGCCCTTACACTGGTCAAACTGATTTCTCTTGATCTCTGAAATACAGGTTAAATTTGGACAAGTGATAATTAAGGGCTTTAATTGTAAAAATCAACATGTTTAACATTCAAACTGTTTGTATCTACAGGTGGCTAAGACAGTATGGTATCACATCTGAGAGTGAAGGGTCACTGCGAGAGGAACAGAAGGGCATCATCAGTGACAATGTACGGGCAGAATGGGTGCCTATGTTACACAAGGAAGATGATGGGGGGACCATCATCAAGACTACACCACTGGTTGGGGTCAAATCCTTGAGCCAGAAGATTTTTCATCAGTTGAATGGACTTGACAGGTATAGTTGAAACTGTATTTAAGTCAAGGTTCCAGTCTTACTTAAAATTGTAAATTATGAGCCTTAAAATTGTCACTTTTTTATTTTCAGACTTGCACTTCTTAAATGGAATGATGCCATACCACCAGAAGAGATCTGGGTTAAAATTGGGGGAGACAAAGGTGGAGGAAATTTTAAGCAGGTCTTCCAATTGGCTAATGTGGATCATCCGAACTCCCCTCAGAATACTGTTGTTGTAACCATATTTGAAGCCGATGATACCATGGCAAACTTGAAAATTAGACTCCACCAACACTGCCAACAACTCCTAAAATTACCCAAAATGATGTGGAAGTACGTAAGATTTTGAACAATAAGTAAAATATTTAAATATGTATATATACATAAATATAAATAACTACAATACTGGCAAGCCAGAAGCAAAGCCAGGCAAAAAAGGGAGACATAATGTACAGCCAGGATTTAAATTCAAAATGAAAAAGAAATGAATGAAAACCGAAGACATATCGACTGGATATGAAAATAAAAACATATGTTTTCAATCAAGTTAAATTTATTTTCACCTTTTTTTTTTGCGTGCTCAGAGCACAGTAGAATTCTCTTAATTGTGGGGTGGAATTTATCTGGCTAAACTTTTGCTTGACCTCTCAGTTATTACTATTTCTCAACAACAGAGACAAGACACTGAGAATCTTCCTTTTTGGAGACTACGAATACCTCTGCAGAGTTCATGGAATAACAGGAGCCAGTGGTAATTTTTTTGTATACAATCCTAATTTAAACTATACAGTCCATCTTACTGTATCACAGTTATGCCCATAGGATAAAAATACATGGATACCTGCAGTAAGGTAGACTAGATGAACACAATGGTATAGCCAGGTAGAGGCAGTGGCGTAAAAAAAAAACAAAAAAAACCTTTAATGAGGACTTTGCCTGGATGGCTAAAAGGTAGGCATATCCTGCAATGAGGTAAGCCTTGGGTGGCAAAACTTTGGGAGGGTTGGGATTAATATGTTAGCGCATAATTGATTGAATAAACCTTCTATCAAAAACAGTAATGAATTTCGCTTTTGTGAAGATGTCAAAGTTCAAAGGTAATGATGGCATTCTATTCATGTCAGGTGTCGTCACTGCTGTCTATGGGTACAGTGACCAAAGAGCAAATGAGAGTACAAGTGCCGCATCAGAGAGGACGATGCCCTCTGAGGTCTTTGGATACTATCAGAGGACGATTTGAAGAAGTTCAGGATAACGGTCCCAGGCCATCGACGCCAAAGAGTCCACAATGTCTAGATGAGCTCTCTTTGATTTCCGCTAAACTCAGGTAAGATTTTGGGTGATTTAGAAAAGGTTCCAGATTGTCAAACTTAAATTATGTTTGCTTACCTGTAATTTTATTTGTAAGTCAATTTAGACTTGCTTGTTTTCTGATTTTGCAGGATGCCCACCAGGGACTACAATCACTTGGGCTTATTCTAAAGAACTTCACGCTTTGAAGCTGACTTGCCACATCCTGATATGAAGATGCAAGCGCCGGTTGGAGAAACGCCTATGAAGCACAAGGAACTTTCAGGATGCAGGAAGTTTTCACAAAAAGCCCGCAAAAAGGAGAAGAGGCAGACAGCTAGATGAGGTGCAAATCTCATGCTGGAACATCTGATCAGTCAAAGATCCAGAAGCAAGCAGCTATTTACCCAGACGTATACAGGAGCCACCTAAGAGAGAGAGACAAACTTGTAAGTTATACATACTATTATGTGATTTTAAATCATGAGGACATCCTGCAAGTCATCAATGCCAACAATACTCCAAAGCCTCCTAGCGAATAGTTAAATTTTTCTTGCTATGTTTTGTCTAGCATCAGGAAGCCAAAGAGCATGAGAGATAAAATCAACCTCCAAAAGAAAACGGGCCACTTGTGGAGACGCTGGACAAAACCATACAAAACATCGTGTAAGTGACAAGCCTATCACGGGAAATGAGGCTTTGTTGGCACACGTCCACAAGATGCTGAAGTAAGTTGCTGACTTGCTCTGTGCTGCTCACATGGATTTGTATTATGATGTTAACTAAAATTTATACATAAATGCACCACATATGATACTAATCAGGAATATTTTTTTTTATTCTTAATCAGAAGGAGAAACATTGACAGGTTGATGTCATCAGTGTGATGCACGAAAACCCTTTGTCCAGACCTGGTGGGAGAAGCTGAGACTCATAACAGCTAATACTACACTCTCTCAGATTGTTTGGAAACAGTAACAAACAGTAAAACACAGCAGGGATTCTCACAGAGAAGGACATTGAAGGTATTAGGTAAATCTTATAGAATTTTACTCTGTCCCCTAGTACATTGTAAGGGCATATTTTCGCCTCAATTTCAGATGATACTGTATTCTATCTTTTCTCTCTGCATGTTTCATGCAAGGAAATAGGTCCATATGATCCACATACTGTACCACAACTTCAATGCTGGACTAACAAACGTCCCACCTACGATAAAAGATTGTACATTACCTTTAGTTCTCTGGTCTCTTCACAGATTCCACAATCAAGGCCGTACTTGAGTACTTCCGTGAAAAGTTCCCGAGTGAGACGGTGCTCCCAAAATGCACATATACGGAGGATCACGTTTTTTAGCCCTTTATCAGAAAAGTGGAAGCGTTGGACTGGGTTACCTTGGAGGAACAGGGAGTGCGAGTCCAGTCCATGACAGGCTGAACAGTATAGACACAAACATCAGGGATTAAAGAGGACTTGCCCATCTTGCAATCAACAGTGGTTACACATTGGTTCAGACCAGACCAGGGGCACATTCCTTTCCTAATTTGAAAAGAAATAAAAGTGGTCACTTGAAAAATATATATAGTGTTTGTGTTCTTATTGTTGACAAGTATCCTCACATGAACTAGGCACTACTACGATAAAATATCCTGAGAATTTTTTCCTGTTATCAAATTATTTCTTGTCATTCTCTATGAAGGATCAAAGGGGGGCAGACTTTATACGATAGTCTCTTCGGCAACAAGCCTCTATAACCTACAGGATTTGAATGTTGAGCCATTCAAAAACAAGATAAACATCCTGGAATGTTTTGATGGCAATCCAGTTCTATTGAAGCTGATTACTTCACCCAAAACTATGTGAAGAGGAACAAGCTTCCAGAGAAGGAAAACAGCGGTGCTAACCCACCTTCTTGGCGCAGTTGTGAGAGAGGTGTATTTGTGATGCCCACCAATCACCAGTAAATGGGGAGTGGATCGAGGCGCAGTACCATGATAGTCACCATGTGGGTCGCAACTTGGTACATTGTCCTATATTGGGCACAGGATGCCACTTTGAAAATGGAGGCTCATGCAATCAAGCTTGTGGACTTGCATAGTGCCCGACTTGGTACAATTATAGAATACTCCAACCATGAAATAAGTCCACGGTGTAGCCGATAATCCCGGTCTTTACGACGAGCCACTGAGCGGGCGTATAGCCACATCAGGGGACACTCGGACTTGATGTTTTCGCACTATTTTTAACCCTTAGCTAATATTAATGTGTATGGGATCCAACATGATGTTTTTCGAGTAGTTGATGGAGCCAGCACATAGTCCACTCCAGGAGAATCATTGGGACTGTTTTTTTTTTTTTTTTCACAAAATATATTTTAAGTATTGTTATAATATAGCCTATTCTTCATGATGTAGCTGGCGTAGCACTTGGGGGAATAGTTTGGACTATTATGTCGTATTTTTGCGTCCTTGTGCATCAGTATATAACATTTCATGGAGTCGTTTCTCAAAAGACAAAGTTTGCGAACTGAACGAAGTAGCCAAATAATTGGCAGGTATTTTGTTTGGGCGGGATATTCTGTATACTACCCTGGCCCTGCTTGCCTAAATCCGAATGAAAATCAGTTGCACATGGGTATAAGCTACCGAGCTACCACCCAGCTACAACTTACATGAAGTTAGGAATGCCCTCCCCAATGAAGGAGTTACTTGGCCTAACTATAGCCTTGTAGTGACAGTCTAGGTTGGTACACCTTCTCTTATCCTTTGCAAAAAGTCAAATTTTGTGGAGAGAATTGAAAAAGAGGATCACTGACTTCAAGATCTGGCTCAATAATAGGAAACCGTATATTAATACTAAAACTCAACCTAGGTGGCACTACAAGTAGGCCATCAGCTGTGTTAAGAAGTCCTGGCTGATAATGGCCTACTCAGGCGATAAGAGTAGCAGCTAGCTCCCTGGTAGCGTTAGGCCGCGGTATTTCTCCTGCCTTAGTTTTTCATAGCCTTGAATATGCATTTTCCTGCAGACTGCGTTTTTTACGCACTTTAAAATACTGTTGCAAGGATGTGTCTGCGCCACGTATAGGCCTGAATATATCTCTAAATAGGCCTATGGCTGTACCGAAAAACTTACAAATTTTATACAAATACATGTCGGGCCTAATCCTAACTGAAGTGAAAAGAAAATTCCAATGCACCCCTGTTGTATGACTTAGTGCGCCCCCTGCACTAACGTTGTCTCTATTTTTAGGGTCTAGCGGGGATGGCTCTTTCGGGATTCCCTCAATTTCCAAGCAAAATCTCTTCAATCCCGGTTGCAAAACAAAACAATAAACATTGTTTCAAAAAAAATCATACCCTACGTGAAAAAGCATTCATCTTTGTGCAAAGGCCCAGTCTGGGAGTGATCTGCTCGGTATTCGAATCTGCTAGCGGCTTTCCAAGCCTACAGTCAACGTGCTTTCGTACCTTTGTCGGGCTCGATGTCGGCCATCTAGACCATTAAGCAGCATAATAAATTGGTTTATCATAACCGAATGGAAACCTGCTCAACACGTAAAATGATATGCATAATAGTGTCCTTACGTTGTAATAGTACGTGTGAGGATTTAGAGGAAAAAAAAACGGAAAAATGACGTCATAATAGTGATATTCGAAGAAATGTCGCGTGTGAAGCGGATTGAGATAGACCTTTTTTTCACTTTTTTGTTTGCAAATAATTCAAAAATCATGTTTTTTAACCAGCGATTGACAGCGACTAACACCACCTTATGACAAGTAAAAAGGGGGGTTGATACAGAGTGATATTTTGTACCCCCTCTGCAGCCGTTTGGAATTTAAAAGCAAATACTTAATAAACAATAGGCCAGCTTTGATCCCCACGCATGCGCATGTAACTAAAATAACTAACACCGAAAACATACGTGTTCTGCCGTACGTAAAATCGCTCTCTTCGACGTTGGCAGGCGCGCTTTGTAAGTGCATCGAAACGGCACATACAAACCAAAAACAAAAACTCAAACCGGATCGGGCAGGAAAAATAACAATGGCAAACTATTTTACAACAACTAAAATCAACACAGAAAAATTAAGTTCAGTCAGGTCTTGACGAGAGCAGGACGTGTTTCGTCGATCTCTCGTCTCTTTGCACCAAAGATGAATGCTTTTGTTCACGTAAGGGTAATTGTTTTTTTTTAACATGTTATGTTGTTTTGCAACCGATTGAAAGATTTGTGGGAAATATGAGGGAATCAGAAAAGAGCCCTCCCCAGCCTATAGCACCCTAGAAATAGAACAACGTTAGTGCAGGGTGTGCACTACGTCATACAAAGGGGTTTTGCATTGCATTGCGAATTTCCTTTTATAATACAGTTGGTTAGGCGACATGTATTGTATAAATTTGTAAGTGTTCGGAACAGGCCATAAGTGCCTATGTTAGAGATATAGTTCAGGCCTATACGGGCCAGACACATCCTTGCAAGTATTTAAAGTGCTTAAAAAACGCCAATTGCAGGAAATGCATGGAAATTCAGGCTATGAAAAAATAAGAAGAGAAATACAGCGGGCTAAAGCTACCAGGGGAGCTAGCTGCCACTCTTATCGCCTGAGTGGCCATTATCAGCAAGGACTCTGAAACACAGCTGATGGCTATTGTAGGTCCAACTAGGTTGAGTTTAGTATTAATTATACTGTTTCCTATTATTGAGCAGGATCTTGAAGTCAGTGGATCCCTCTTTTCAGAATTCTCTCCACAAATGTTGACTTATTTGCAAAGGATAAGAGAGGTGTACACCAACCTAGACAGCACTACAAGGCTAAAGCATATGAGGCAAGTAAATCTTCATTTGGGGAGGGAAATTCCTACATTCATGTAAGTTGGAGCGGGTGGTAGCCTCGTAGCTCTATACATGTGCAACTGATTTTCATTTCGGGAATAGGGCAAGGCAAGGGCCAGGGTAGTATACAGACTATCCGCAAACAAAAAATACAGTGCCAAATTATTTGGCTACTTCGTTCAGTTTCCAAACTTTGTTCTTTGAGAACGATCATGAATGTTATATAGCTGATGCACAACGCGGTACGCAAAAATAGACATAATAGTCAAAGCATTCCCCACAAGTGGCTACGCCAGCTACATCATTGAAGATATAGGCCTATATTATAACAAATACTTAAATATATTTTGTGAAAAAAAAAAAAAAAACAGTCCAAATGATTTCTGAGTGGCTATGCTGCTGGTCCACAACACATCGTAAAAAACATCATGTTGAGTCCCATACACAATTAATATTAGTAAGGTTAAAAAATGGTGCAAAAACATCAAAGGTCCAGAGTTGTCCCCTGATGTGGCTATACGCCCGCTACAGTGGCTACGTGTAAGACCGGGGAGTATCGGCTACACCGTGGACTTATTTCATGGTGAGGTATTCTATAATTGTACCAAGTCGGGCACTATGCAAGTCCACAAGCTGAATTGCATGAGGGACTCCATTTTCAAAGTGAATGCCCTGTGCCAAGTGGACAATGTACACGTTTGCGGACCCACCTGGTATGACTATACATGTGACTGGCCCTCGATCATCCAAAATTTACTGGGTGATTGGTGGGCATCAACCAACATACACCTCTCCCAACTGCGCCAAGAAGGATGGGTAGCACCCGGTTTTCCCTCTCTGGAAGCTTGGTTCTCTTCCTGTTTGGGTGAAGTATGCTAGCTACAATAGAACTGGATTGCAATCAAAAAATTCAGGATCGTTATCTTGTTTCTGAATGCTTCAACATTCAAATCCTGTAGGTTATAGAGCTTGATATGCCGAAACGAGACTATCGTAAAGTATGCCCCCTGTGAGCTGGAATAGGAGGAAGGTGACAAGAAATAATTGATACTAGGAAAAAAATTCTCAGGGATATTTATCGTAGTAGTGCCCTTAGTTCAGTGAGGTACATTTGTAAACAAATAAGAACACAACACTATATATATTCAAGTGACCACATTTTATTTCTTTTCAAATTAGGGAAGGATGTGCCCCTGTCTGGTCTAAACCAAAGGGAAATGTCCAAGGCTAGCAAAAAACAAAAAAAAATTCCCAAAATTTGGGCAAAAAAAAACCATTTAAAAACCCTTTTTTTTAAAAAAAAAAAACATTTTAAAAAAGGGGGCCTTGCTTAAAAACCTTTTAAAATTTTTAAAAATCCCTAAAAAATTTTAAAATTTAAAAACCCCCCTATTTTTATGGGTTTTTTTATTTAAAAATTAAAATTTTTTTTTTTTTTTTCATTTTATTTTTTTTTAAATCCCGCTGCCCCAAACCAAAAAAACTTTTTTTAAAAAAGGGGCGGGGGCCCAAAAAGGGGCCCCCCAAAAATTCTTTTCATACCATTTTTTTTGGGTTTGTTTTTTTTAAAACTTTAATCCCGGAAAATTTCCCCCCTTTTCCCTTTGGGCTTTCCCCCAAAATATTACCTATAACGGAATTTTTTAAAACAAAAACGAAAAATTTTAAGAAAAAATTAAACCCGTTTTTGGTTTTGGGGGATTTTTTTAAAAAATTTTTAAAAAAAAATTTTTTCCCAAAATTTTGAAAAAACCAAAAAATTGGTGAAAATTTGGAAAAAAAATACCCACAACATAAAATTAAAACTTTATTTCTTTTTTGGAAAAAACCCCTTTTTTTTTAGGTAACCAGTTATTTTTAAGCCCTTTTTTGTTAAATTTTAAACCCCAAAACCCTTTTTTTACAAAACCTTTTTTAAAACAATTTCCCTTTGTTGTGGTTTTTGGGAAATTAAAAAAAAGTTAAAAAAATTAAAATTTTTTAAAAAAATAAAAGGGGGAAAGTGGGGAAAAAAAAAAAAGGGGGGGGTTTTTCCCAATTAAACCCCTTTTAAAAAAGGGGGGGGTTTTTTTGGGGCCTGAAAGGGGGAAAAAAAACCGGGGTATTTTTTTTAAAAAAATTCAAACGGAAAAAAAAAATGTTTAAACCCCGGGGCCGGGGAAAACTTGGGTTTCTTTAACCCAAAATTTTTGGGGTGCATTTGCGGAACTACCCCCCGGTTTTAAAAAGGGTTTGGGCCCAAAGGGAAAAATTGGGGGGAAAAAAAAAAAAATTTTTAAAAATTAAAAAATTTTGGGGGTTTATTTTTTATTACTAATAAAAAAAGGGCAACGGGGCGGAAATTCAAAAGTACCCCCCCCCCTTCCCTTTCCCAAGGGCTTGGGATCTCCCAAAAAATTGGGGGCCCTTAAAAGGCCTTTTTTGAGGGTAATATCCTTTTTTTTTAAAAGCAGATTAAACTGGTTTAAAATCCCAAATAAAGCCTTTAAATAAAAAGCCCCCTTTAAAGGAAAATTTTTTTTTTTAAAATAAATTTAATTTTTGGTTTTTTTAAAATTTTATTAAAAATTTTAAAAATTTTAAAAACCCCCAAAAAAAATTTAAATAATTTAAACCCCGGGGGCCCCCTTTTTCCTAAACCCCCCCCCAGCCCCACTTTTGACCCGGGTACTTTGAAACAAATTTTTTAAAATTCCCCCCCCCCCCAAAAGAAATTTAAAGGGAAAATTTTTTTGGGTTTTTTAAAAAAAATTTTTGGTTTTTAGGGAGGTTTTTCCCCCAAAAAAAAAAAAAGGGGGGGCCCCCCCAAATTTCCCCCTTTATACCCAAAATCCCTTTGGGGAAAGTTTTTTAAATTAAATCCCCCTTCCCGGGGATTATTTTCTTTTTTCCTATCCAGGTTTTTTAAAAAATTTTAAACTTTAATGAGAAAAACCCAATATTTAGTTTTGGGAAAAACAAAAAAAAATGAAAATGAATTAAAAAAAAAAAGGAAAAAAATTTTGGTAAATTAACTTTTTTTAAAACCCCCAAAAATTTAACTGGTTAAGGAATTAAAAGTATTTTGAAGGGAAATCTTTGGAGTCGGGCCTGAAACCTGAAACTAAATTCTTATTTTCCAAACCGGACCCTGTTTTTTAAACTCATTTCTTTTAATGTACCCAAGCCATGGTTTAAGAAAATAAATTTGGGTTGAATTTAAAAAAGAAATTTTCCCCTGTAAAAGGTTTAACTTCCACTATTAAAGAACCCATCCCCCTCTCCCAAATTTTTCATAAGGCCTATTCATTCAAAATATCCCCTTTACCTTAAATCCTATTTTTAGCCATCCATTATTTGGATAATTGGTTTTATTTTAACCAGTTTCCCCATTTTTTTCCAGGTGTAATTGGCTAAGTTTTAATTAGGGTTTAAATAAATGATAAAATAATTCCCACGGGTTTATTTAAACTCTAGGGTGGACTCAAAAAGGAGGTTCTTATTTTTTGCCTTTAATGGGTTAAATAGTAACAAATTTACCGAAAAAACCAACAATTAAAAAATTTCTTGTCCCCAAATGAAAAAAGTTCACTAATTAATTTTAAAAAGTTTTATTTTTAAATTGAAATTGGTTTAAATTTCATTCTTTTTTTCCTGTTTATTTACTCCCTTCCCGTTGTTCTGCTTGGTTTTAACAAATATTTTAATATTTTTTTAAAAAATTTTAAATAAAATAATTTTAATTTAAATTTATTAACATCTTTTAATTCAATTTCCACTGGCGATTCAATTTAAAAATGGTATAGGGGAAATTTAAAAAGATGAACGGAGATAACTTAAAGGGAAACAAAATTTCCCCAACTTTTTCCCCAATTTTCCCGCCTTCTGAGGTATTCCTTTAAAGGGGGGAAAAAAAATCCAATTTTTAAGTTAATTTTTAATTAAACCCTTGGCCCCTTAAAACATTAAAAATTCCTAACCCCTCAATGATGAAAATTTTGGGCCAAAATTTGACCCAACGTTTTCTGTGGCCCCCTCTTTGGAAAAAGCACCATGCCTGGTAATTGTGTACCCCTTTTTCCCTCTGTGTACCTTATTTTAATGAAATCCTCCTTTCACCTTAAGAAACTTTAAAATTTTTTTTATTTTAGGGAAAAACCCCCTTTTACCCCCCCCGAAAAAATAAATTTTACACCCTTTTTTGATCTCAGGGGAAAAACGTAGGCCAATTGGATAAGGTTCCTGCGGGAAAAGGGGATATATGACATGTAGGGCAAAAGTGCCAGTTAAACCAGAAATTTTGGGGACAATCATAGATCCCCATTGGGGGGGCAAACTTGAAAAGTTCTAATTGATTGGAAACAGGTTTATTTAAATTATTTAGTCGGTTTCAGTCTTCTTAAATTTAATTTACCTTAAAATTTGTCCTTTTTTTTTCCCGCTTGCCTTCTGGTTGCCATCCCCAAGAAAATCTTTTAAATTTGGGGGAAAAAATTGGGAAATTTTAAAAGTTTATTTAATGTTATATCGAACTCCCCAAAATATTGTTGTAACCAGATTTGAGCGTGCCTGGCACTAAATTTAATTTTCCCATACGGGCCACAAAAAATTCCCCCAAAAATTTGGGGGAGTGGGAAGTTTAACATAGAATTTAAAATTTTAAAATTAATTCCTACTCTGCCCAAAACCCGGGCCAAAAGGGAGCATTTACGAAGGATAATTCAAAATAAAAAAATTTTAACCAGAATACAATTAATGAAAATAAACTTGTTTCAATAAAGTTAATTTATACCTTTTTTCTGCCAACACAGTAAATCTTCTAAGTTGAAATTGGCTAAATTTTTTGCCCCCATTATTCTTTTAACAAAGAGACAAGCCTGAATTTTCCCCTTTTGGGGTTTCTTCCTCCGGCAGAGTCATAATCACCAGTGGTAATTTTTTGTTACAACCTATTTAACTATAAATTTTTAACATGTTTTTAAAAAAAACTTAATTCATTTACTAATCCTTATAGCAGAAAAAAAGTGATTTTAATTTAAAAAGATTTGTTTGTAATAAATCCTTGCTAAATTTTCCTTTGGGGGGGATTGAAGGGGGGAGTTTTTTTTAAAGGTTTACTTTTATTCTCTTCCCCGGGTGTCTTTTTTTTCCCTTGAAAGTCCCCGGTTTTTCGATTCAGCTGTCAGGGTAATTCCCAAGGGTTTTTTGGGTAATTTTTTTGACCCTGGACAGGAGGCCCCCCCTTCCCTTTCCTTGAATTTTTTTTTGGGGCTAAAGAATTTTTTTAAACTGCAGGAAAGCCCGGTTCCCGGGTTTTTGGGGATGGCCTCCTTGGGATTGGCTTTGTAAAAAAAAAATTTAAAATAAATTTTAAATTTGTTCATTTTTTAATTTTTAAAAAGTTTTAATTTTCTTTTTTTTTTTAAATTCCCCCCTTTTTTTTTTTTTTATTTAAAATTCAAATTTTTAAACCCCCCAAACATTTTTAAATTTAAATTTTTAAAATTTTTAAAAAAGTCATTTTATATGGGGAATTTTTATAAAAAAAAAAAATTTTTTATAAAAACAAATCCATGTGAACATTAATTAATCGGGAGTTTACAGCTGGATTTCAAAGGAAACACTTTTAAGAAAAAATTTGGATTTAATTACTCCTCAAGTTTTAAGGCACTCCCCAAATCAAAAGATGTTAATTTTTTCGTTGTAGCCTAGCCCAAAGCTGGGGTAACCTTTGGGGGGGCGGGAATTGGCACTGGAAAAACATCCTGTAGGGGGGGTTTTTCACGTGAATTGGGGGCCCAAAACACTCGAAAAAAATTCCCGGGGGTACATGAAAGGGGGAAAAATTTTCACAATTTCACCAAATCCCTTTTTGGGGTTTTTTTTTTACAAAAAAAAAGGGGGCTGGGGGTTCCAATTTACAGAATTTTTTTCCCCCCCTTTAAACGGGGGGAAAAACATAACCCTTTTCTTCAAGGGGGTTTTTTAAACCAACATAAAAAAACTTTGACTCCCCTGAAGTTGGAAATTTTTTTTTTTCTGTCCCCCCTTTGGGCCCCTTTTTTTGGGGTTTTTTTTTTTTTTCCCCTTTTTTTTAAAAAAAATTTTTTTAAAAAAAAACCATTTGGGATAATTAAAAGTCTTGGTACAAATTTTTTTTTTTTTCAGTCCAAATCAAGTTTGGTTTTCGTTAAACCCCCCAATTTCCCCCAAATTGGCACTTTTTTTTAAATGTAATCTTTTTGGTTTGATTGCTCCCCCCCCTTTTTGCCCGGGGGAAAATTCAGGTAAGGTTGAGAACATTGTTAAATTTTGTTTTTAAATAAAAGGGAAAAAATTTTTTAACATCCCCTTTTTTTTTAAAAAAAAGGGGGGGGGCCTAAAAAAAGGGTTTTTGGGAAAGAAGGGGCCCCAACTTTTTAAACCCCAAATTTTCGAAAACAAAATTTTTATTTATGGGTAAAATCCCTTTCGTATTTTTTTTTTTTCAAAAGGAAAATTAAGTTTTTCACATTTGGGGGCCAAAAACCTTTGCCCCGGGGGGGAAAAATTTCTAAAGTTTCCCTTTCCCTTTTTTTTAAATTAAACATAAAAACCCGGGGTTTCTCCGGGAACACTAAGTTGGGTTTTTTAAATTTTTTTGCCCCAGTCGCCATTTTGCCTAAAATTTTTGATAACGTTTCAGTTTTATTTTTCTTGTGTTTTTAGAACATGTCAATAACCAATTACCACCCCAAATTAACTAAAAATTTTAAATTCGATCGCTTAGACCTTGGTTTTTCCATCGTTCAAATACACTTGATTCTTCCGAAAATTCCCCAAATAACGGGCCAAAATGCCAATGAGGTTATATGTTTTTTAAGAAAGGGGAAGGTGACTGGTTCTTGAAACAGGAGGGAATAATGCGGCTGAATTTAATTAAACCTGGGATAAGGAATGTTTTAAGGTGGCAATTGCCATTGTTTAGAAAGGGAATTCCAATAAAAAACTTGGAAAAAAATTAGGGGTTTTATTTTATTAAACCCAAACCCCAAAATTTTTAAAAAACCCATCTTTCCCCTTTTCCCCAGCCTCAAATTTATTTTCCCCCCCCAAATTTTTCCCTAGGTTTTTTTTTTATTTTCAGAAAAACCCTAGGGGGGGAACCCCCTGTTAGGGTTTTCAAAAGGGAAAAAACCAAAAGAAAAAATTTGTACAATTTCTGGGGTAATTGGATTTTTTTGAAAGGGGGGGGAAAAAAAGGGGGGAAACCCAGGGAAATTTACACCTTTTAAAAAACCCCAAAAAGGAAAAAACCCGGGGGGGGGTTTGGGGGCCCCTTTTAAAAATTTTTTAAAAAATTCCCCTTTTAAAGGGCCCTCTTTAAAATTTTTTTAAAAATCCAAAAGGGAAACTTTTTTCCCCCCCCCCTTTTTTTTTTTTTTGGGGGGGGGCCTTTTTTTTAATTGGGGAACAAAGCCCCCCCTTTTTCCCCTTTTTTTTTTTCCAAAATTTTAATTTTTTTTAAATTTTTTACTTTTTTTGGGGCCCCAAATTTTTTTTGCTTTTTCATTTGTAAAAAATTTTTCCAATATTTTTAAACCCAATTAAAAACCACCCTTTTTCCCTTTTTTTGGGTTATGTTTTAAAGGGGTTTTCCCCCCTTTTTTCCCCCCTTTGGGGGGGTTTTCCCTTTTTTGAAATTTCCCCAAAATTTTTTACCATCCTATTTTAAAAAAAGGGCAATTTTTGAATTTTTTTTTTTTCCCCCTTTTTTAAATTTGGGGCAATTTTTCCCCCAAAAACAAAAAAGGGGCCCCCTGGCCCTAAAAATGGAAAAATTAAGAGCCCTTTTTAAACCCCCCTTTAAATTTGACCCCCCCCTTTAAATTCCTTTTTTCAAATTTATTTTAAACCCCCGCCCCTTGCTTTTTAAAACGAAATTTAAAATGCCCCCCCTATTTTAAAAAAAATCCAGGGGAGGCCAAAAATTTAAAAAACCCTTTTCCCAAATTTAAAAAAATTCCAATTTTTAAAGTGGGCCCCAAAAAATTTTTCTTTTTCGGGGGCCCTTTTTAAAAAATTTTTCCCCCAAATTTTGGGTCCAACTTTTGAAACCCCTTTAAAAAAAATTTTTTAAAAAAAAACCGGTTTTGGTTTTTTTTTTTTAAATCCCATTTTGGGGTTTTTTTAAATTTGGGTTTTTTTCCCGCAAAAAAAAAATTTTTTCCCACGAAAAAAAATCCCCCTTTTAAGGCCAGAAAACTGCCCTTTTTCCCCGGGGTTTTTGGGGGT
>JAIZAY010000650.1:0-35146 GCA_029531755.1 Holothuria leucospilota
ACTAGGACGTTGTCTAGCCTAGCCCATAACCTGACTCTGCATTAGATTTATGTACCTGAGTCTCACGTTCTTGTGTCGTGTAAGGGCCTTAATTGCTTTGTTGTTAATTTCCTCGTAACAACACTTAGGGCCTAGGCCTAGGGCCCTGAACTTGTTAGGCATAGAGGCCTACGTTTAATTTAAAAAACTTGGATCCTGCCTGGTAAATTTTCCACTAAATGTTAATCATGAGAACCTCTGAAGAGGAGCCATATTATTATTACAACAAACTGTGATGTATTCCTGGCTGGTAATTTTTTTTTTTTTTTGTTTATTATTCCATTTCTTGGTGCTATTTTTCCAATTCAGTGTTACAGTCAAATTCTTAAAACCATTAAACGCTTGGGCCTAATCAGCCCAGCCTCAAACAAGACCTTGGCAGGCAGGCTAGTATGATGTGGATAGTCTGTCACTGCATCAGAAACAGAAACTAGCTTTTAACCACAAAAATTCATATTGGTTGTTGAAAGTTGGATCTGTTTACAACTGATCAAACAATGATATGGTTCGATTATGGATAATGTCATGGATCTGCTGGCAAACTATCTACTGATTGTGGTTTTTAACATCAACTTGTTGACAAAAATTTAACCTATAACATAACAGAATACCATAGATTACTTGAGCTCAAATATATAAATACACTACAGTACTGTACAGACAAGAGTGAAATACTTCCGGTTTATGTCCTATTTCTCAGTCCTTTTGATATGTTGACTAAAAGAATTCTACATTAAAGTTCGTGAAAGGACCCCCCTATTATTTTTACTCATTCCAAAATTCGGAGGATTATCAAGGAACAAATCCATATTCCATATAATTTACAATGATTTTTTCCGTTACCTGAATATGGAAAATCCCGTGCTGCCGTCTGGGAGGGGGGGAAACGCTCTCTGTCTCACAGGGTTTTGACCCCCCGCTGCCTGGTGACTCCCAGATGACTTTGACACCCCACCAAAAAAAAAAAAAAATGATAGATAGATTAGTTTAGGTTAGTTTTAGATTGAGATTTGAACGGACACACCAACACCTAATTGTGTTATTATAGTGCAGAGGGCAAGTCAGTCAACTCGAATTTTAAAAAGTTCAAAGTTTTAAATTAAATTTTCACAGTCAGGGTTCAGGTTTCAATTCAAGTTTGGTTTCAAACTTTAGTCGCCTCTTTACGACCAGGCGGGAAATGGAAATACTCCTGGGCATATTCTACAACCCCCCACGTCCCACAGGGGGTGGGGAGGGGGGGAAGAGGAAGAAAGGAGAAGAGGGAAAGAGGTTCTTCCCTCTCACTAAAAAGGCATCTAAATACAAGGTATGCAAATTTTATCCAAGCTTCCTACCTCGAGATATCGTGTATGTTAACAAGGTTTCAAGGTTTCACGAGTTTGACCCCCGATGAACCTTTGAACCCCACCAAAACAATAGGGTTCTTCCTCTTACCATAACGCATCTACATCCAAAGTATGAAATTCATCCAAGCTTCCTACCTCAAGATATTGTGTTAAAAATGTTTTCAGGGTTTGACCTAGGTGACCCCATGGGTAACCTTTGACCACCACCAAAACAACAGGGTTCTTCCTCTCAGTATGGGGCATCTATGTAGCACGTTTGAGAACTGTCAGAGCTTCCCTTCTTGAGATATCGTGTTAACAAAGTTTTCAGAGTTTGACCCCCGTTGACCCCAGATGACCTTTGACCTCCACCAAAAGTGAAAGGGTTCTTCTTCTTACCATAACGCATCTACATACAAAGTATGAAATTCACCCAAGCTTCCTACCTCAAGATATTGTGTTAACAATGTTTTCAGGGTTTGACCTCCGGTGACCCCAGGTGACCTTTGAACTCCACCAAAAACAATAGGATTCTTCCTCTCAGTATAGGGCATCCATGTACTACATTTGAGAACTGTCAGAGCTTTCTTTCTTGAGATATCGTGTTAACAAGGTTTTCAGAGTTTGACCCCCGGTGACCCCAGGTGACCTTTGACCCCCACCAAAAACAATGGGGTTCTTCCTCTCAATACGGGGCATCTATGTACCAAGTTTGAGGACTGTTAGAGCTTCCCTTCTTGAGATATCATGTTAACAAAGTTTTCAGGGTTTGACCCCCGGGACCCAGATAGGACCTTTGACCTCCACCAAAAATGATAGGGTTCTTCCTCTTACCATAACGCATCTACAAACTAAGTTGAAATTCATCCAAGCTTCCTACCTCAAGATATTGTGTTAACAATGTTTTCAGGGTTTGACCTGGCCCTGTTGACCCCAGTTGACCTTTGACCTTCACCAAAAAAAAATAGGGTTCTTCCTCTCAATATGGGGCATCTATGTACCAAGTTTGAGGACTGTCAGAGCTTCCCTTCTTGAGATATCATGTTAACAAAGTTTTCAGGGTTTGACCCCCGGTGACCCCAGATGACCTTTGACCTCCACCAAAAATGATAGGGTTCTTCCTCTTACCGTAACGCATCTACAAACTAAGTATGAATTTCATCCAAGCTTCCTACCTCAAGATATTGTGTTAACAATGTTTTCAAGGTTTGACCCCTGGTGACCCCAAGTGACCTTTGACCTCCATCAAAAACAATAGGGTTCTTCCTCTCAATATGGGGCATCTATGTACCAAGTTTGAGAACTGTCAGAGCTTCCTTTCTTGAGATATCGTGTTAACGAAGTTTTCAGGGTTTGACCCCCGGTGACCCCAGATGATCTTTGACCTCCACCAAAAATGATAGGGTTCTTCCTCTTACCGTAACGCATCTACATACAAAGTATGAAATTCATCCAAGCTTCCTATCTCGAGATATTGTGTTAACAAGGTTTTCAGGTTTTGACCCCTGGTGACCCCAGGTGACCTTTGACCCCCACCAAAAACAATAGGGTTCTTCCTCTCAATATGGGGCATCTATGTACCAAGTTTGAAAACTGTCAGAGTTTCCCTTCTTGAGATATCGTGTTAACGAGCAAAGTGTCACAAACACACACACATACACACACACACGCACATACACACGCCATCATGACTGCATAGGTTTCTCTTTTCATCGAAACCAAAAAAGGGACGCGGCAAAGTTTTATAGTTATCCGAGACGACCGGAAATTGGCTTGCTTAAGTAATAATCAACTCTAAATGGTTCTTTTTAAAGAACATACAAAGAGTAACAGACTGAGGCGTGCATACATGAATTCACACTATTTTGGGACCGACTACATTTTCTTGGAGACCGAATCCCATTGAAATAGTTGTACGATCCGAATTTCACTGATAAATAAAATTTACAGGACGGTGGTGATAATCATAGGCATACGTGACTCTTCCACTTGGGGGGGGGGGACAGAAATTTTTTGGGTGCAATTTTTTTTTCCGAATCTCAAAAAGTTGCCCGTAATTCGTTGCAGTTCATGTGAATAAAACAGACCACTACATGCGCGCAAAGCGCGAGAAAATTTTGGCACATTTTTAGGGCATTCGATAAAAAACTGGGGAACTCATTAAAAAATTCCGGCCATCTTTTCACTTCAAATGTTATTCATGTCTGGTCTACTGTCACAAAGGCATACTGAACTGGATTTGAGACCGACTTTTTGGCGCTCAGAGACCCGACTTTTGATTTCCACGGGGATGGTGTCACACCCCCGCACACCCCGTATTTACGCCCCTGGATATAGATATTCCACTTACAAGCAGCCGTAACTATCCCTAATTAGTTTTTGTTTAGTTTGTGCTAGAAATTGCCAGCCAGCCCTGCATAATGTCTTACCCTATAAACAACAGTAGATCAGAGAGGTCTATTTCTCGTTGTGAAAAATACTTCCGGCGGGGGTCGACGCATAAACCTGATAAATGTCGAAACAAAAGCTGTTATAGCCTAAGAGTTTTACTTAACTGGATTTTAGATAGGGAAATTTGACAATCTGAAATGCGTGAGAATTTAGAAAGAAATTTAAATGAAAGGCCTAATCCGTCAGTGATATTTAGACATGTGACACATAACCTTGAATTTTTGGGGTGCTGACGGAAGTTTGGGGGCCTGGGCCCCCAGCCCCCCACCCCCCCCCCCCGTGGCTACATCATTGCTTAAATGCACTGCAAAATTATCTTCAAAATTGTCCAGAAGGACGACCGGCATGTGCAGATTACAAAGTACTCCTCCAATTTGGAATGAAGAATACTTTTGGTACCTTTCTAACCAATTTTGTGCCACCCCTTTATTTTTACCAGTCTCACAAAATCAGTTTACTACTTATTTTTCTTTGTACTGCGCGCTATTTAAAACTGTCTGTGTACAAGACCAGAGGCTACTCGACATTTAGATCGAGTAATTGTGATTAAAAGAAAGTTTAGCAGTTGGAAGTAAGGATTGCACTACTAAGGTCTGACAGTAACGCAGGAAGACTTGAAGGCAATAGGCGGTCCCCCCTAAAATTTGCTTGAAAAAAAAAAATCAGCAGCCTCTGGCAAATCTCCTCTTATTGCATTACAAGCATCTCTGAAGATGTTTTTATCGTAATTATTACAAACAGTAGGTAAAGCAAGGAGAAATTCTCCTTGAATTTCACAATTCACTGACAAACATGTCACATGATCAAAATTGGCCCTTCCTGAACTAGTGTACCGGGGTACACTACTTCAAATTGGGGGGGGGGGGGGGGACTGCATTTTCCCTTTAAAGTGGATAAACAATAGGTCTGTCCTCTGCTACTTATCAATTAGGACTAGGGGATTTTAACCACTGTCACGACATTAACACTTCTCAGATATTAAATATGAATCTTTGCAGTCACTGAATCTTTGGACTATGTGGTAATGCATACATGTGAATTCATCACTGGTTCATCGATATTGTTTTGTGTCAAAACTGTCCGTTAATCATGTCTTGATTAGCTCACTGTGATATTAACTAGCATCATTTTACATATAGACGATTGGTTTCTTAATGCTTTTAACTTATTGCTTATTTCTATAATTTTCACGTGGGGAAAGGGGGCATTTCCTTGCTTTTGAGATGGGGAAGGGGATTTTCATTTCTCTATTGCATTTTGATGCTAGGATAGAATGCATTTACTTTGATAATGTGTTCTACTTTCAACCACAGCATGATGCAGTTTACACAGTATTTTACCGAGAGAGGGGGGCAACTCCAGATTTTGCCTGAGAGGGACATGTCCCCAACATACCTTCAATTTTGTACTTTGCACACGTTAAATATAAATATATATATATATATCATATATGTACGGGGTAGATGGGGGGGGGGCATGACACAATGCCCCAACCTTGTTAGACCTACATCACATATATCATACCGTCATAAGATGTTCAACAATATAGTCCGAAGTTTTTAGAAACTAGGAACGAAATGCGTGTATTACTTTGGAACTAGTAATTGACAGAAATTTTTAAATTTAGTGATAATGCCAACTATTTGATTTACTTTGAGTTACTGCACCATTGGTGCTCTAGTATCAACAATACCGCGAAGCTACGTTTCTGGACAAAGATGATGATATTAGTACTCTTCAGTTAAATGGTTATGCCACGCAAAATCATTGGTAACATTATTGCATCAATGCCACATCGATTGTACTCTGTTATTCAGTCAAAAGGAGATAATACTTTTAGGAATTTGAGACCAAGAAAGAGGGCACCTCCGGTGTGATGGCTAGTTCAGGGCTGTGGTAAAGCACGTGATCTACCGTTTCTTATAGCATATTCTTCTCTCATGATGACGTCATAAACAGGCAAAGGTGTAGTATGTATATATGATATCGCTGTACTTTTTACGGATATGAGGTAATTTCTTGCAATGTGTTTTATTCTTTATTTGCCTTGTTCCACCAAAAAATTGCTGTAAATATTAATTTTCTATTAGGCCTCTTCCCAAAAGCAAGTGCGATCTACCATCAGCTCGGCATGGAATTAGTGCGAGGCGTTCAAAGATTTTGTCTTTGGATTGCATTTTCCCGATTGTTTTGTAAGCTACGTGTCTCAAATTTGTAGAGGATGTGAAACGTGTCACGCAAATTCACCGCTAAAATTTTGTTATGATGGATGGTTATATTAAGTCGCTAGAGCTCTTTTTTCAATGTTTGGTCATAAAACCTATCTGCTTTTAGTGACTTCAATATTTGTGCAGGAGAGTTTCAATAGTTGACCACGCCGTATGTATCATAGTTTGTTCGTAAATAATTGATATCAAGAGAAACGATGTTTTCATCAAAATAATTTTACCTTGACGGTATTATGTCCTTTACTTGAAAGTTATTTTACGAAACTCTTTGATCACTTACAGTAGTAATCTGTGAAGGTAATCATTGCTTATTTTATCTTTAGCCAATATATATGGTGGTGTATTCAAGCTGTGTTTCTTGCAGGATGAAATGGTTCATTCGTCAGGTTGGAAACTCACATAAATAAGCGTATATGGCGGGGTCCGGTATCTTCCGGGAAAATTCATGCCAAAAAGAACCCTTCAACGCGATGTCCCCATTTTAAGGAGCCTAAAATCATAATTTGGACAATGAAATTTCCATCATTTCGGAGTGTATATTTTTTTTAAGGAGGCCAACTCCTTTTAACAGTTTGGAAATTTCAATAGCTCCCTGATCCTACGCACACCATGTCCCTGGTGTGTCTCTGTTTCACTCTGAAATCCCTGACTCAGTAATCCCCCGCCCCCGACTGACTTCGAAGGAGGAGGTATGTACCAAATCAACATGCAGTCGGTAGCGTGTTTAAAAGGGGTGGGGATGATAAGGGCGGAATTCCAGTAGTCTTAGGCTACATGATACACGATAAACATGCGACTCTGACCATTCCAAGTATTCAGAATATTCGGACTAGCCTGAATAACAACACTTCTGCTCAATCCGGAATAACGACCCCCATCCTGTATTCGGAATAATGACCCTTCGGAATAACGAACCTTATTTTCTGTTCGGAATAACGACCCTCATCCTCTATTCGGAATACGACCCTTCGGAATAACGAACTTTATGCTATATTCGGAATAATGACCCTTCGGAATAACGACCCTTCGGAATAATAACCCTAATCTTATTTTCGGAATAACGACTCTTCGGAATAATGACCCTTCGGACTAACCACCCTTATCTTCTATTCGGAATAACGACCCTTCGGAGTAATGACCCTTTGGACTAACGACCCTTATCTCATATTCGGAATAACGACCCTTCGGAAAAATGACCCTTCGGAATAACGAACCTTCGGAATAACAACTTTTATCCTATTTTCGGAATAATGACCCTTCGGAATAACAAACCTTATGTTATATTCGGAATAATGACCCTTCGGAATAATAACCCTTATCCTATTTTCGGAATAACGAACCTTCGGAATAACGGTCCTAATGTTAGATTCGGAATAACGACCCTTCGAAATAAAGAACCTTATGCTATATTCGGAATAATGACTCTTCGGAATAACGACCCTTCGGAATAATAGTCCTAATCCTATTTTCGGAATAACGACCCTTCGGAATAACGACCCTTCGGAATAATGATCAGAACCCGCACGGTCAACCAATCGGGCCACAAAAATTGAGATGCTCGTGGCTCAAACTGCTTATTTCTGACAAATTTGTGTAGGGAACAAATACTTTTCATCTTCTATCTACAATCCATATTTTTCTGACATAAGGCGGGGTCGTTGTGAGGTAATCAGCAGCCCTTTTTACCTTAGTGCGCAACATTACGACACTCAAAAGATTTGAAATCGCTCAACGGTAGCTGTAAAAAACGTTTCAAAATTTTCACCAAGTCATGCTGATCACCAGAAATTCGCAAGTTAGGTTACAGAAAAGAAATGCACGAGTTGATATCCGTGCCATTTTCGATTATTTTTCCCTCTTTGTCTCCGCAATATTCAATATTTTGCTGAAGTGCGCAACATTCCAACCCTCCATGCTATATATGTGTATGTAAATATCTGTACATATAGTTCTATTACTGTAATGAACATAATTTTCTGTTTGATTTAGTTGTTTGTTAATAGTTTGAATTTATGTTTCTGCCCGACCGGTTTGAGTTTTTGTTTTTGTTTGTATGTGCCGTTTCGATGCACTTAAAAAGCACATTTGTTTGCGACCGCGCCTTGTTTCTTGTTGCTTGTGTTTTCTTACTTCATCCTAATTTTTATCCTTTGTAACCTAGTTCTGAGGTTTTTTTGTCCTTTATCCCGTGGCCTCGAGCCACACAAACTGCTGCTATGCCCGGAGGTCGGGATAGCACAATTGTTAGGTTAGAGTTTTCGTCGGGGGCGAGCGTCTCTCCTTTAGTTTGGTAGGGTAGGACTGGGTAGGACTTTAAACTGCATCCGGTTGTGGAGTTTGTTTAAACGTGGGAGTAATGAGGTTACCCTTTGCCACAACTGCCTCCGGGGCACCCTTGGGCAAGGTGCACCTGTATTTGCCCCGGTGCTTTTTAAGTGCTGTTGCCTTTGGGCGTAGTGTTGCCTTCGGGCGTAGTGTTGCCTTCGGGCGTGGTGTTGCCTTCGGGCGTGGTGTTGCCTTCGGGCGTGGTGTTGCCTTCGGGCGTGGTGTTGCCGTCGGGCTTAGTGTTGCCTTCGGGCTTAGTGTTGCCTTCGGGCGTGGTGTTGCCTTCGGGCGTGGTGTTGCCTTCGGGCGTGGTGTTGCCTTCGGGCGTGGTGTTGCCTTCGGGCTTAGTGTTGCCTTCGGGCTTAGTGTTGCCTTCGGGCGTGGTGTTGTCTTTGGGTGTGTGGTCTTTGTTTTAAGTGTGGCCGGGGGGAGGTTGGTCTGTGGGGTATTTGGGTTGTTGTCAGTGTGTGTGTGGTTCTATTGTTGTAATGAACATAATTTTCTGTTTGATTTGGTGGTGTGTGGATAGTTTTGCCTTTATGTTCCTGTGCGATCCGGTTTGAGTTTTGTTTTTTGTTTGTATGTGCCGTTTCGATGCACTTAAAAAGCCCCCTCCTTTAGTTTGTCAGTGCCTGTTTCTACGTACTTAAAAAATTTTCTCCCCCGCAGGCGTTTACTGTGTTGAAGAATAACGGAATACAAGTCAAAGAAATAGAGATGTTGCAGGCGCTTGCAGAACACTGGGTGTGGACTTCGTTTTCCTCCAGGAGACCCATATTGTGAATGAAGACGATGTCCACACCTGGTCCTTTGAGTGGGGTGGGGGTTTACATGCTTCGTTTTGGTTCAACAACATCTTGTGGTTCAGTTATTTTAGTTTCGCCAAGGTGGACTCCCCTGGTCGGAAAAGTTGATTCTGATCATGGAGGCCGGTTGGTATGCATTACAATAAGACCCTCTTGTGGGAAATTTTTCCTGTGTAACGTGTACGCGCCCAATCGGCCTTCAGACAGAAGCGACTTTTTCATGACCCTGCCATCCTTCGTTCCTGGCAGTGCTCCGTGTATCATGGCTGGAGACTTTGGCTGGAGCTTTTTACGTACGTAGAAACGGGCACGAGGAAACAAAGTAGAACTTAAACCTGAACGGACTTTGGCTGGAGACTTTAACTGCGTCCCAGACACACAGCTTGACCGAATGTCCACATGTACGTCTTCGGGGTGCTTTTTAAGTGCATCGAAACGGCACATACAAACAAAAAACAAAACTCAAACCGGATCGGACAGGAACATAAAGGCAAAACTATCCACACACCACCAAATCAAACAGAAAATTATGTTCATTACAACAGTAGAACCACACACACACACTGACAACCCAAATACCCCACAGACCAACCTCCCCCAGGCCACACTAAAAACAAAGACCACACACCCAAAACCACCACACACCCGAAGACAACACCACCCCCGAAGGCAACACCACGCCCGAAGGCAACACCACGCCCGAAGACAACACTAAGCCCGAAGGCAGCACTAAGCCCGAAGGCAGCACCACGCCCGAAGGCAACACCACGCCCGAAGGCAACACCACGCCCGAAGGCAACACCACGCCCGAAGGCAACACCACGCCCGAAGGCAACACCACGCCCGAAGGCAACACCACGCCCGAAGGCAACACCACGCCCGAAGGCAACACCACGCCCGAAGGCAACACCACGCCCGAAGGCAACACCACGCCCGAAGGCAACACTACGCCCAAGGCAACAGCACTTAAAAAGCACCGGGGCAAATACAGGTGCACCTTGCCCAAGGGTGCCCCGGAGGCAGTTGTGGCAAAGGGTAACCTCATTACTCCCACGTTTAAACAAACTCCACAACCGGATGCAGTTTAAAGTCCTACCCAGGACTTTACGTCTTCGGGCTGTGGTGTCGGCATGTCGGAATTGGACATGTTCGTAAAGAATCACGACATGGTTGATGTCTGGAGAGCACACCATCCCGGCTTGGCCGTGTTCACTTGGCACCAACCTGATGGCACGGATGCCTCAAGGTTGGACCGGGTGTACTCTCCACCTGCACTGTCACCGAGTGACTGTGAAGTTGTGACATGTCCAATTTCGGATCATGATGCAGTTACTGTCTCCTTTAAGCCTCCAGAGTCATGGCCAACAGGGAGGGGGTTCTGGAAAATGAACACAGATATTCTAATGGAGGCTGACTATAGCGAACAGTTTAAAGCGAAGTACGAAGGGTGGCGAACATTGAGGCCGGCCTTCTCAACAGAATTAGAGTGGTGGGATGACATAAAGTCCCGCATCAGTTTACAGTTGAGTACTGTGTAGCAAGAGCTCGTCGAAAAAGGGAGGAGTTCCTCTCACTCTGCTCTAGGGAGAGGAACGGGGACACCTCCGCACTTCACGCAATCCAGCAGTACCTTGATCAAAAATTGCACGGGGCCCGCGTTCGTGCTCGCGTGCATTGCGTGGAGGCGGAGGAAAAACCAACTATCAAATTCTACCAGGATGTCATAAAGTATTCCATCGATCGCCGCATAAGAGCAGTCCGTGACGTCCACGGTACAGTACAGAAGGACCCTCTCGACATCGTGGAAGTATTTAAGACCTTCTATGAACAGCTTTATACGCGGGCAGATGTCGATGAAGGCCTTCAAGAGTCCCTTTAAGATAATATTGACAAAACCCCCTCTAAAGAGCAGAATGATGGACTTGGTTCTCCCCTGACTGTCGACTAGCTCTGGAAGGCGGTGGCGAAGATGAAAGGCGCCTGGGTCCGACGGTATCCCAGTGGAATTCTACAAACGCTTCTGGGGTACCGTCGGACACGATCTCCGTGATGTATTCGCCTCTGCCTTCCTTGCTGGCTCATTGAGTCCCTCGCAGCGCACAGGCGTTATAACATTGTTACCAAAGTCTGGAGACCCCCTAGAACCAAAAAACAAGCGACCAATTACCTTGTTAAATGTAGACTACAAGATTCTGGCGAAAGCCCTTTGTAACAGGCTAGGCACGGTCATGCCGGATCTTGTTGGTTCTTTCCAGACATGTGCGGTGCAGGGACACAGTATTCAGCAGAACCTCTGGTTGATGCGGGACTTAGTTGAATATGTGATGGACCGTGATCTTCCATGTGCACTTGTCTCCCTCGATCAGGAGAAGGCCTTCGACATGGTTGATCACGGGTTTCTCTTTAAAATCTTGAAGAAGTTTTGTTTGAATCCAGTTTTTTGTTGAATGGACCTCTCTACTGTATAATAGTGTATATTGTCGGGTTATCGTTAATGGCCTACCTTCGGACCCCTTCAGAGTTCAACGTGGGGTACGGCAGGGGTGTCCCCTGTCACCTCTACTCTATATATTGTTTAGTGAATCCCTTGCAAGAGCCTTCCAAGTTGAACCTTTGTTTCGACCATTTCACATACCCGGTGGAGCTAAAGTCAAGTGCCTCCAGTATGCTGACGACGTCACATGCGTAGTCTCCGACCTAGCTTCCTTCAGAGCCCTTACTGGCACGCTGTCTACTTTTCAAAGAGCGACAGGTGCCGGACTGAACCCCACCAAGACCAAAGGACTCCGTGTAAGTGGCGGTCGAAACAACTGCCCTTCGCGGCATCATGGGTAGACGACGCCATAAAAATCAATGGCATATGGTTTGGTTACGGTTCACCCGAGTCACTTACCTAGAATGAGAAAGTGGACCTGGTGGAAGCTAGGTTGAAGGACTTCGGCGATCGCTACATTAGTCTGTTGGGGAAGGTAACAGTTATAAATCGTTTCGTTTACCCTCTCTTGTGGTATCCGGGCACTGTTTTGGCCGCTCCAGAGGGTTTCCTGGTGCGACTCGAGAGGGCTGTGTTTAGGTTTCTTTGGTCAGGGAAAACGGAGCTGGTCAGAATAAAAGTGGTGTACCAGGTTCCTAGGCAGGGGGGATTGGGCCTTGTGCACTTCCCTTCAAGGTCCGTTTTCTCCTGACCAAATGTGTTTTTAGTTCTGTCGACAGTCAGATGCCGTTTGCCTACTTTGTCCATTATTGGGGTGGATTATCATTCCGTTGGTTCTTTCCTACCCTGTTTAGCAACAGTGTACCTCACAGTTGGAGGCCAACGAAGGCATACTGTGTCAGATGAGGGAAACACTACGTATTATGTCAACTGTAGGGGACGTTTTGCAGTCCAGTGCGGGGGACCAGTACCGGGCCATTTTTGATGACTTGGTTGGTCAGATCCAACCCAACGACTATGCGTCAGGGCCGGAAGTGTGGCGTGTAGTCCACAGCAGGACACTCGATCACCGCCGGCGTGACCTGCTGTGGCGGATCGCACACGACGCCATCGTAACGAATCTCAAGCGCCTTCGGTGGCGTCTTGCAGATGGCATTTGCCCCCGCACTGGTTGCACAAGGTGGGAGAGTGTGCCCCATGTGTTTTGGCAGTGTGGCTTTGTGGCCCTCCTCTGGGAGTGGTTTCAAGCTCTGGCTGATCGCCTCACGGTTTGTAACACCTGGGCGGTCAGCCAGGACTACGCTTTGTATGGTCTGTCACCCCCGCCATGCAATACAAGTGTTCGCGGGATACTTACCTTTGTTTCGGCCTCCATAAAGCTGGCCTTGTGGAGAAACCGGTGTAATATTGTGTTTAGGGGAGAGGGAAAGCCTGCGGACGTCGTCCTGGCGTCGGTGAGGACGGAGATTAAGCTGAGGGTGGAGGCCGACTTCGTCCGTTTGCCAAGGTCGACGTTCGGCAGGTGTTGGGGTCCACTTGTTTCAGTGCGGGCGGGCCGGGTGATAGTTAATTTGTAAATATAAATATTGAGATTGCAAATAGTCCTACGTGATTGGCTTCGGTTTGGGGTGGTTTTGTACATAGTTATCACAGACAATTTGTATGGTAGCGCAAAGTTCTTTGTTTCTTCGTGCCCCTTTCTACGAACGTAAAAAGCACATAGTAATGCCTGAACGTGCCTGAACACAGTAATGTTTTCTGGTATTCTTGATCGTTACACGTTTTTTTTTTTTCGGATCATCCTTTGTTATGTCCATTTCTGTTTATCAGACAACACGATGTCACATGGGGGTTGTTACCTATGGAATTCAGCGCCACGCTGCTTACACTCTTTTGCCTTCGGATGGTCTTCAAAAATGCAATCAGTAAGGGTAGTTATTATGGTGAATGTCAGTGAACGGTCCGTTTGAAATCAAGGGCTCCGAGGGTGTTTGGAGATCCGCCGTATGTTAGGGATTTTAATGTCTCCCGCCCTTTTTACCGGCAGCATCATTGGAGACGCAATTTGAGTATCATCCAGTGACAGTTCTGCTTCTTGCAGAAGTTCAAGTGCTCTTTTAATAAGAAATTTTGATGTGAAAATTACATACTAGTCTGAACTTGTAGCAGGGACAATCACAAGAGACATGCTTGAATACACAGCATATGTAGAAGCCTCTCTTACATGCTTTCTTCGCAACAGGGTGTTTGTTCGGATCATATGAGAATGGCGGCTTTCTCTCACTTCTGAGCTGGACAGCAGAAAATCGTTAGCCTCTGCAACGATGCCGTCTGCAACGTCGGATGAAATATTTACAGCATTTTCGAACTCGGCTTTCAGATCGTTGTCAAGAGAATATTATGAAATTGTCATTGGAACGCGTGGGTTTACTGTAAAAACGGCGTAGGTATTGGAATCTGCAACCAACTGGTGTTACTCTTAAGGTATTGAAGGTTTCGACGTATTCCGATGGCTGCTGAATGTGCCATGAAAACCACACGGTTGAGTCGACACAGAGATAGGAAGGTTCTTGTGTGGGTTCTTACTCTTGACTTGAGTCCGCATAATGCTTGCTCAGTTCTTTCTGGCGGTGAACAGCTTCCCAACACACTTGTTAAAGCGTGGGGATAATGAGGTTACCCTTTGCCACAACTGCCTCCGGGACACCCTTGGGCAAGGTGCGCCTGTATTTTTGGCCCAGTTTTGTTCAGTTTTTTGCTTTTGCGTAAATAGTGTAAATAGTGTATATAGTGTACATACTGTAAATATAGCAAGTTGACTCCACCCCGGACCCCTCGTGGCGGGTGGACCCCGCCCCGGACCCCTCGTGGCCCCTTGGGGCAGTTTGTGATGATTGCTTGGTCTGGTGTTTTTGGTTTTTTGGGTTGTTGTTGGGTAATGGTTTGGTCTGGTGTTGTCTTTCGTTGGTGGTGTGTAGTAATATTGGTTTAGGGTGGCCGGGGGGAGGTTGGTTTGTGGGGTATTGGGTTGCCGGTGTGTGTGTGTGGTTCTATTGTTGTAATGAACATAACTTTCTGTTTGATTTGGTGGTGTGTGGATAGTTTTGCCTTTATGTTCCTGTCCGATCCGGTTTGAGTTTTTGTTTTTTGTTTGTATGTGCCGTTTCGATGCACTTAAAAAGCCAGCTTCCCAAACATTTTCTGCGAATAATAATTTGTTTCGTGGATATTTAGACTTGCTGAGCCCTGTCACAGCCTCCTGCTGCCGGTTAGCATGTTATTCATACTTTCAGACTGATTGGTGAATGGCCGTAATGGCCAGTGGGCATTCCAGTCTTTCTTCGCTCACCAATGATTAGGTGACCGACAATCATTTTCTAATTTTTCCTTACATATTTCAACGATTTTTGCTGGCAGTTTTCACAGCCGCCGAAAAGCAGTTTCTCTCCTCATCTAGATCCTTGCCAAATTTAATGTTTTGCATACAGTTCCGACTCACCTACGCCAAAACAAATTTCAGGATCACTCGTTCTGATTCCTACATCATTGAGCTTACGCTTACAGCTAGCGGTGAAATGGCGAAATCTCAAAGCGGTGGCATTCGGCAGTCCTCTCTGAGCATTGCTCCAGGCTTTCTCTCCATCAGTTACGTAGGCTGTGGTCTGCGTTTCAAGCGATGGGCAACTTGTGGCTATTCTGCTAAAAGTCGCAGTATCTTTGCTGTGGTGAATTGCCGTTGGTTCCAGAAAGATGGGAGAAACGCCACTGCGTTTGTTTTCTACCGGACGATGGCGGGATGCCAACGGTGTCACCTCGAAATTTCCGAATTCACATGCAGGATCAATGCTCATCGGGTAGCTTCCTTAGCATAACAAAACCTCTCCATCTCTTTGCATATGCGGGTTGTCCCGAATATCCACCGGTCTTCAGACAAGACTTAGTGGTCCGGAACTATGTTTTCCTTTTACTCTGGAAGGATAAGGTACGTTCTTCAATATCATCGTGCTCTTATAGCTGCTGTCGCGGTATCTGACCAGGGTAACGAGCTGACATTATCCCTTTGGAAGCAGAGAACTTGCTGTAGGCTACAGATGGGTCTTCTCCATCTCTAAAAACTTATTTTCGAGTGTGCTGTTTGGCTTCGGGAAGAAATGTACATTGCCGTGCTTCCAGTCGCCGTAGAATAACACATCAAAATCGACTTCACACTGGCACTGTTGAAGACACTTTAGTGACTACATTCCCATTTTGTTCCGGAGTATCTATATGGATCGGCATAATCTGACGTGATTTTTCTAGAATGAATATTAAGATGGTACTGACTTGTTCACATTCTGGGAAGTCTTTAGTTTCTTCTTATAGAATACTGCGAACTCTTTCTGAGATGTGTATGAAATCGTTCATGTCCGAATACGTAAAACGATTGGGAAAGTTCCACTCATATCAGCCTCCACATCCTCTGGGCTCTCCAGGTAGCTGAGGTCAATCAGAAGCGAGCAATTCTGCCGCTCTAAATGGGACTTTTTCAACTTGGGAAGGTTATTCGATAGGATATGTACCGTCTTTGCCGGTGTGAGACGTTCACTTTTTCTATAATAATTCATTGGCAACTCAACGTCAAAATAACGGTTGCTGTTTTGACTCGTCAGGCCACCTTGAGACGTATTGGGTACTACTGCAGCATCTGTAGAAACAGCAAATATTACACGAAACTCTCTGAAAATTGTTTACATATTGGGCATGTCTAATGTACTGTGGCAGAGCCAGTTGCTTTTTCTTTCATCGTGTTAAAGTCATAACATCCATTTCATCGTGTTGTCAAATTTCTGGGCCCATTTACATGCTGCAATGCCATTTTCACAGTAGGCTCTAAATCAAGTACTAAACGATAACTATTTTTATTTGTTTGTGGGTTACAAAGTGTTTATAGGTTACAGTTAAAACTGTACAATTTTTTCATCAATTTTTAGGGAATCAAGTTCTCTGTTGTTCTATACTGGTCACGTTATATTTCGAGTATCCTATACGTTTTTCTTTTCTTTACTCCCTTGGGGCATTCAATTAGTCTGAACATACACGAGGGTGAGGAAATCTTCATGAAACTGTCATGAGTCGATTTGTTACATCCTGAGTTATCATTTCGTGAAAAAATAAGTTTCCTCTTGTATGGGCCTATCTAATTATTACAAGCCGTGTCTGTCAGAGTATTACTGAATTCCTTTAAAAGGAATAAAAGCATATTCTGGTAACTAAGTTTAAGTTTTTAAAAGATGCAAAAATTGTTTCTACTTAGAAGTGGAAACTGCCGCTCAACAGCACGTTAAAGAACGATGATCAAGACCTGGTAATGTTCTTTTTCTCAGCTTATGCAGTGCATGTTGGAAAAGGGGTATTATCTGTTCAGAACTCCCTATTGTATAATACTGCCGTATCACTTAATGGAATAGTTCACAACTTCGTTTGCTCCACCGTAAAGATAGCACAACTTTACACTGGATCTGCATGGAAAAACATTTCAAAAATGCAGTACCATATTTCAAGGACAAAGTAAAATCAAATATAAAAAATAACTCAAAAAAGCTTGAGGCAAGTTGTCCACTTTACATGGTATTCTGGAACCTTAAGGAAACGTCGAGGACTTACTTGACAAAACATCTATATTCAAATGAGTGAAGAATGGAGTTTTTCCTCGCGATCTCGACAATATGTACCAAACAATGTTCACTTCTCACATCAAACCCACACAAATTGACGACAGAAAATGCCTCGTCTCACGAAGTCTCACTTTTTCTGTGATATCGATGACAATCATGACATAACATAAAAGTTGTAACATGGTGTTGCTAAAAACATGTGATGGGATAGGTAACTTATCACCGTGGTGGGACGGTGCTCTCGAATCAACTCGGTATAACATATAATCACAAACAAACCGAATGTCCGGCAAACTTAAAGCGGTGTTTTACAGCCTTCACATAAGGGATGTTCACCCCTGAACTAGTGCGGTAGCAAACTGAGGAATGGTGTTGGAACCTTTGCAAATCTTGTAAGTCTTGTTTGTGGATTCTGGAACTTCAGCATAGTAACGTATCAGAGTATGCATTGGTATTAAAGTGGAAATAAAGTCTACAATTACAAGAATATATATTTTAGAGTACAAGAAAACTACAAGAATAACATCACAATTCTTGCACAATCTACCATTTCAAATTGAGTGAATAAGCTTTAACATTTTATATCTCAGCTTAGGAATGTCCTGTGAAGATGGGAAGGTGGACTATCTGGATGCGTTTTTCAAGCTTTGTAACATGTATTTTTGAAATTTTAAGACTTAAGATACACTTTAAGTGTATCTGCAATTGTCATAACGTTTAGAACATGCAAACAGATGACCTGGGCTTCGGTCACATAAGAAATCATATTGACACGACATTCAGAGTAAAATACATGTTGAAGTCTGTTCGCCGGTGGAGTGGAATGTTTCATGCGTGGGGGAATGGCGGGCATATCCCAGTGCAACATCAGTTGGCTCATTTGGTTATGCGTCCTCGTTCTCATGATCCCGAGGGCTGCTTAAATTACATAATCCTTTGACAGTTGGAGTCTGGTTAAGGAATTCTGAAAACAGAAATATCAGCAAAAGAGAGTCAAACAGTTGGTGGTGTAGTCAATACGCTCGATAATAGAATAATTTTCAGACGATTTGAAATTATTGGTGCATTTTAAAATGATCTACAACGTGTCAACATCACCATCAGAAGATTGGGGCGATGCCTTGTCTGGTGGAAAAGGCTGGCATTACCCAAATCGATACCATTTAGTTCATTTGACTGTGCCTTTTGCGTACTTGGAAACGGACACGAACGTAACACAAAGAACAAAACGAACCAGAATGCAAAAATGCATTGTGGTTTCCATGATTCATGTGTTTATCCCAAAAAATGTAGAGCTGTAGCATTTTTTCAGTCACCGGAAGAATGTGATCCTAATGTGCTGGAGAAATGCAGTTGAAGTATCAATAGATACTTGACATAGGATCCATTGGGAAACTTATTGTTGAGCTCTGGTGAACACACATTACCTGTATCTGCAACGCGTGTGTTAAGAGTCTTGCAAAGGCAGTTCCAGAGGATGAAGGCAAATTCACTGAAGCAGATTAAATAGTTTTCTTGAACTAAATGAAGATTTAATCGCTACTGGACCCGTATTTTGCTGATTGACGTACGTCAAATTCCATTATATTAGTTTTCTGGGGTTTTTCCAAAGCAAACGTGCTTGTGATCACACAATGGAGGTAACAGACTCACATCTTGCTAAATTTATTTCTTTAGTTTAGGAAAACCCTTGACTGTACCATGTCAGACGTAAACAATATAGGGATGCCATTAAGATTGCTAATGTCTGGGCCAGGATAGCCGATGTAATAGGACCAGAGGGCTACACAGGTCAGTGTCACGTGTTGACAAGTGTTCATACCAACCTGGGGCAGACAACAGCCATGCGTACATAACCACAGTTATGTCAACTATGGATTGGCAATCACTTGACAAAAGAGAGGTAGTAAAGTAAGGCATTTTTTTTGTCTTTATTTCGGAACTGTTGTTGTGACAGTATCAACAAAAAGAAACATCGTTTAAACTAAAGAAACACACATATAGATAGATGTAAATAATGAAAATGTATGAACATGTGAATACTGGAAAGTAAAAGCACTCAATGCGTGAGTTCTGTACAAAATAAAAATCAAAAGCAAGGATTCATCAAAATACCTGACTTTTGAGTAAAGTTGGAAATGTGAAAAGAATGTTTCGTTTGCGAGGGTGTGAGCTTTTTAAGTACGTAGAAACAGGCACTGAGAAACTAAGGAACCCCAAACCCAAACAAAAACCCTGTCAGATCACAAACACAATGCCAAACAAACTAAACACACCATGCAACAGGGAACAAAAGAGTCTTTGTTACTACTGAGGTTCAGAAACTGCCACTGCAGCCAACCCCCAAACAACACCCTAGCCCAACAACCACAAACCACCCCAAAACAGTCCCACCCGTTAACCAACCGGCCCACAATGGCCACCGCGCCCGAAGCCAACACCACACATCCAAAGGCTACCACACGCCCGAGGATAGAGCGAGCTTTTTAAATACGTAGAAACAGGCACTGAGAAACTAAAGAACCCCAAACCCAAACAAAATCCGTCGGATCACAAACACAATGCCAAACAAACTATACACACCATACAACAGGGAACAAAAGAGTCTATTTTTTAATACTGCTACGAAAATTGTAGAAGGTCTTTGCCCTTTCAGTGAACTGGGAACTTGGCTGATTCACAGGAGGAGTAAGACAAAACAAACTGTTAAACGTTGTGGGAATCTGGAAGTAGAAGATCCTGTGTTTCTCAAAGCTTTTAAAACCACTGGGGTGAATCTCAGTCAAGTTGTTCCTTTGGGACTTAGATCAAAGGGCAGGAAGCTGAGGTGTTTGTAAATTTTGGTAATTAGACAGGATGAGAAGCAAGACTTGCTCTATTTCTGGGGGAAATTCTGAGAAACTGTTTTATAAGATACCGCAGGTGCAGATGGAATTGGGTTTGGTAGGCCAGTTCACTGAACGAGTGCCGTCTGAGTACATTTCCAACCAATCAGAAAAGTTCTTAATTGTTCTAGCCAATGGGAGAGTAATTTATGTCTTGTGTGCTTAAAGAGGAGGAAGTGGCAGATTTGGGGAAGATGGAGATTTTGAGAGCAGTGGAGAGCGAGACTTGAAAAAGAGAGGAAGCAAGCACAATGGAGGGCTGTGGATAGATGCTGGCGACTGTGGGATTATTATCGAGAGTAAAATTTGGTGAACTTAGGATTTTGCCTGATCGAGTTCCAGTTTTGGAGCATTTGGTGAGCAGTAGATTTTATTTCAAGTACAGCATAGGAATTAGAGATAGGGCTGCTCATATTTTATACTAGCCTGGTTAGATTAAATTACTGACAGCCGTTAGTTCATTTTTCGGAGCTCGGCTTGGCGGTATAATGCAGTGCCCAGCTATAACTGCCTTTGGGGAGATCAGTTTAGGAAACTTAGGCTAAAATTGGGATTTCAAAACTAGTCGCCGGTATTTATGATGGGGGAAACTTTAAATAGATAGAAGGAGGGATAGGAAATATCTCAGGGGAACACAAGGGGAGAACTAAATTTACTGGTTTGGTATAGTTGAAATGATGTTTCAAGAGACTGCTGTGTTTTGTTCAGATCATCATGTAACAAGAAGGAAGAGCTGGCGAAGATTTTAGATTCTTGAACGTCAGTCGAAATAACAGAAATAGTACCTGACAATTCCTGTTTTCTGTTATTTGAGTGACACTGTCTCATGCGTAGTTTTAGTTTCAACAGCTGAAGGGGGGTATCAGGCTACCAGTACACCCAACCCTCAATCGGGCTCCCCTTGCTCCCGTGTCCGCCCAGAAGATCTCATACCCCTACTACATTTGTCAACGTCAGAAGGAAGACAGAAGGCCGGCAACGCGACAATACTCAGATTCAGAAACTGCCACTGCAGCCCACCCCAAAACAACACCCTACCCCAACAACCACAAACCATCCCAAAACAGTCCCACCAGTCAACCACACGCCCAAAGGCTACCACACGCCCGAGGACGACACAACGCCCGAAGGCAACAATACGCCCAAAGACAACAACACTTATAAAGCATTGGGCAAATACAGGTACGTGCACCTTGCCCAAGGGTGCCCCGGAGGCAGTTGTGGCAAAGGGTAACCTCATTACTCCCACGTTTAAACAAACTGTCCTTTTTACGTACATAGAAACGGGCACGAAGAAACAAAGGAGAACTTAAACCTGACCGGACAAAAACACAACTCTGAACTGTTTACAGAATTCTGTACATTGCGCTAGCAAACAAAATTTCTGTGATAACTATGTGCAAAAACCACCCCAAACCCAAGCCAATTACATAGGCTATTTACAATATTTACAAATTAACTATCACCCGGCCGCGAGTTTTTTTTTTTTTCGTAGGATAGCGAGGGGAATTCTATTCATACGGACCAATCAGCTTCTTGGAAAGAGGTCACACCCCTAATTCCAAAATAGCAGCTTTCCGACCCTTGTTTTGTAATTCTGACACCGGATTATGAAAGAACAGGCCAAATAACCCCCATCCATGTAACCCTAACCTTAATTCTAACCCTAACCATGATTTTGAAACAAATTTAAAATTTTTTGAAAAATCGATTTTCCCGTCGGTATCCTATGAAAAAAAAACTAGCCACCCGGCCCGCCCGCACCGAAACAAGTGGGCCCCAACACCTGGCGAACGTCGACCTTGGCAAACGGACGTAGTCGGCCTCCACCCTCAGCTTTAAACAAACTTCACAACATAGGTCTCAATGGCTCAGTGGTCAGAGCATCCGCTTTATGTGAGGGATGTCGCTGGTTCGAAACCTGCTTGTGACTGACTTTTAAAGAAAAAGGTCCTGGGTAGGACATTAAACTGCATCCGGTTGTGGAGCTTGTTTAAGCGTAGGGATAATGAGGTTACCCTTTACCACAACTGCCTCCGGGGCACCCTTGGGCAAGGTGAACCTGTATTTGCCCTGTGCTTTTTACGTGTTGTTGCCTTCGGGCGTGGTGTTTCCTTCGGGCGTGAGGTCGCCTTCGGGCGTGGGGTCGCCTTCGGGCGTGGTGTTGCCTTCGGACGAGAAGTTGCCTTCGGGCGTGTTGTTGCCTTCGGGCGTGAGGTTGCCTTTGGGCGTGGGGTCGCCTTCGGGCGTGAAGTTTCCTTCGGGCGTGTGTTGTTGCCTTCGGGCGTTGTGTTGCCATCGGGCGTGTTGTGTTGCCTTCGGGCGTTGTTGCTTTCGGACGTTTGTTGTTGCCTTCGGGTGTGTGTTGCTGCCTTCTGGCGTGTGTTGTTTTCCTGTTTGTAAATAGTCTTGTGTGTTGGGTGGGCTGGGGGTGTCGTATATGTTAGCCACAGAAATTTTGTTTTGCTAGCTTGGTGTAAGGTAACTTTGTAAACGATTGTAAGTAGTTCATGGTTGTGTTCTTGCCGGTCCGGATTTGGTTCTTCCTGTTTGATAGTGTCCGTTTTTGTGCACTTTAAAAGCACAGTGTCATCGGGCGTAATGTTGCCTTCGGGGATGTTGTTAACTTCGGGCGTGTTGTTGACTTCGGGCGTTGTGTCGTAGCCTGCGAGTGTTGTGTCGTGCTCGGGCGTGTGGTAGCCTTTGGGCGTGTGGTTGATGGGTGAGACTTTGTTTTGGGGTGGTTTGTGGTTGTTGGGCTAGGGTGTTGTTTTGGGGTTGGCTGCAGTGGCAGTTTGTGAATCTCAGTAGTAAAAAACAATTCTTTTTTTCCCTGTTGCATAGTGTGTATAGTTTGTTTGGCATTGTGTTTGTGATCCGACAGGGTTTCTGTTTAGATTTGGGGTTCTTTAGTTTCTCAGTGCCTGTTTCTACGTACTTGAAAAGCTACTCCACAACCGGATGCAGTTTGCGAGGGTGTTGTTGGTGTTCGGTGTTTTGCTTGTTGGCCATATGTTATATCCTTTTGCTGGTCTAGCCGTGTCCGTTTGTTTAGCACGTTAAAATCACGAACAGAAATGTATGAGGTTAAAAAATGAGCAGTGTTAATAATACTGCCCCAGTCTGCCTGAACATGTGTTCTATTTAATCTCAATGAAGCCATAATAATAATATGGAAATCTAAACTGATGCAAAGCAGGCTTGAAATTAATGAAAGGAACCTCCATAAATCTCCACAGATATCATGTTTGACATCAAGGAATGTAGAGGGATAAGCCACAGTTCAGGGGGTCTAGGCTCCCTTTGAAAAGACTGAAAGCCTGGATAATGGAGGCATCTGTTTATTGTTGTAAAACAGCATAGAACACAACTAACATTTGTAAAGCCAAAAGAACATGTAAATAATGAAATATATACATGTGAGAAGTGAAAAGCACAAAGCGCCTTTGTAAGTTCAAGAAACTAGAAAGCCCAAAGGCTTAGTATCCAAGCTTTTTACCTTCAGATATCATGTTAACAAGGTGTTCAGGGTTTGACCCCTGTGACTCCAGATGACCTTTGACCACCAAAACAATAGGGTTCCTCCTCTTTCCATAATGCATCTACATACTTCGTATGAAATTCATCCAAGCTTTCTATCTTGAGATCGTGTTAACAAGGTTTTCAGAGTTTGACCCCTGGTGACCCCGAATGACCTTGGACCTCCACCAAAAACAATTGGGTTCTTCATCTCACCATAAGGCATCTACATACTAAGTATGAAATTCATCCAAGCTTTCTATGTTGAGATATCGTGCCAATAAGGTTTTCAGAGTTGATCACTGGTGACCCCAGAGGATCTTTGAAACCCACCAAAAATACTAGGGTTCTTTCTCTCAATGTGGGGCATCTATGTACCAAGTTTGAGAACTGTCAGTTTCCCTTCTTGAGATTCTGTGTTACCAAGCAAAGTGTCACAAACATTCGCACATATACATACACACACACGCCATCATGAATGCATAGATTCCTTGCGTGCCTGTGGCAAGGAATAAAAAATGCCACAAACTACAGAAAAGATTGCTGACTAAATATATGCATTGTGAACAATGTTGAAAACCTTGAAGCAGAGCTCAAAAAATGAGCCTACTTTTGGAATGGTTGTTGAAATAGGCTTTGACATGTGAAGTAAGAGGCTGTATTGAATCTTATAACACTGTGTATACTAGCACAATACAGGTAGGCAGGAGCTTGTGCAAAGGGAGGAGTTCAGGAGACCTCTTGTCAAGATTTAGATTGAAAACGTGGATAATGGAGGTGCAGGTGAAAAAATTTTGATGGAGGCGGAGTTGGTGGTCTAAGGAAGGAGGTAGCCTGTTGAATGATGGCATGTTGCACTGGCACTTGAAGAGGTGCAGTTTTAAAAGCTGTCGTGGCTGAAGTTATGAGTGAGTTGGATTAGATGATAAAATTTATGATTATTACTGTACAGTACCCACTGTGTAAGATCGAAGGAGGTTGCCTTGATGTATCCTGTGTTGTCACATAGGATAAGGGACTGTACTTTCTTCTGCACACGATCTTTAACATATTGGATTGGGGGTAACAGCAAAGGTACCATGCATGAGTGGGAGCTGTGTGGGTTGGGGTTCCGGGTTAGTCTTGACTTTTTGTATGGTGAGCATCTGCAAGAAAGTTAGTATGTAGACATAAAATGGCACAATTGCTAAATTTTGTTAATATGAGCCACTTTTCCATTTAAGAGAGCTAGGCACATGAGTAATTGTACCAGTAGAGAAGCCAGACTGGAATTGCTAATTTTCATTTGTTTGCTCAAGCGATTGAATAGTGAAATGAACTATCTTAAGTATTTCATTGTTAAAGGGAGGTAGCAGTTGCCCCAAATTTATTTTCAAAAGTTTTGTAAATCTTATAAACCTCTTCTTATTTCGCAGAAATGTATTTTCTGTTTCTGTATACAAACATTTGAGTATTGAACGTAAACCAAGGAGTTTTATTATATGACTTCAACAAATGAGTAACAAACAGATTGTCACATACAATAAATGTGCCTACGAAGTGGTTTGGATTATTCCCTCCACATAATTCCATCCTTTGTTATGCACTACAGCCTGCTGAAAAAACATTCGCATATGGAGTATGCAACAACACTGAAATTGACGTACACAATTGCCAATAATTAGCCTCGCGGAAATTTCTTGCTATACAGTATCTGATTTTGCCTAAAATATGGCCAGAAATATGGAAATTTGAAAATACTTTCATCAATAAATTTGTGGCTCATAATTGTAATACGCCTTTACATTATTTCAATTCCGTTTTTATTGAAGATGCTGTCCAGTTGGCCTGTGTTACATATGTATTACCAAAGCGTGTTTCAAGATCAGATGTATAGAAATAATGGAAAATTGCAGAGATTGATTCGCCAGGCTAATTTTAAAAGTATATATACGCAAGTGAAAATAGATCCGAAATAGATTCGTAACTACGGATTGCTTAGTATCTGCAACTGCAGAACCGTTGGCCGTTTACCCCTTGACAAATAGATACCCGTCTTAAGTCAATAACACTGTATATTGAAGAGTGGGAACTCCATAAATCTGAGAAGGATCACCATCTGAATTGGTTGTGCAGCAGGGTTGGTTACCCTCATTGGTGTTGTCGTTGCTCTCAAATGACAGAATTTGGGCGCATTTAGTGCAGTTGATCGCCGCTAGAAATCTATTTGACAGTTCAGTAGCAGTTTTTGGTCGCCTCCCTTCTTTGTACACAGGAACAGTGCATTAAAACGCGGTAGAATATCTTACGGAATGTTTAGTCTTTTTACGTACTTAGAAACGGGCACGAAGAAACAAAGTAGAACTTAAACCTGACCGGACAAAAACATAACTCTGAACTATTTACAGAATTCTTTACATTGCGCTGGCAAACAAAATGTCTGTGCTAACTATGTACAAAACCACCCCAAACCCAAGCCAATCACGTAGGACTATTTGCAAATTCGATATTTACAAATTAACTATCACCCGGCCCGCCCGCACTGAAACCAGTGGACCCCAACACCTGCCGAACGTCGACCTTGGCAAACGGACGAAGTCGGCCTCCACCCTCAGCTTAATCTCCGTCCTCACCGACGCCAGGACGAGGTCCGCAGGCTTCCCCTCTCCCCTAAACACAATATTACACCGGTCTCTCCACAAGGCCAGCTTTATGGAGGCCGAAACAAAGGTAAGTATCCCGCGAACACTTGTATTGCATGGCGGGGGTGACAGACCATACAAAGCGTAGTCCTGGCTGACCGCCCAGGTGTTACAAAACGTGAGGCGATCAGCCAGAGCTTGAAACCACTCCCAGAGGAGGGCCACAAATATCTTACGGAATGTTTAGTCTATCAAGCACCAAAGAAATGCAACAGGGTGGAAGTTAAAGAGATAGAAATGTTGCAGGCGCTTGCCGCCCGCAGCACGTACGACCTAAAGTTCAGGTCAGATGCTGCCCAAATGCAGGGCGTGTCTCGCCTTAAAGGGCTCACTGTCACCCCATATGATCGCTCTGTGGTGGTGACGGTGCTGTACCTGAACTTTGAGGTCGAACAGGGCCTGGTTGCTAGGGTTCTGAGTCAGTACGGAACTGTCTCCGATATGCGGTGGGTCACTTACAATGAAGGTGAGTTCAAGGGCATAGTGAACGGAAAGAGACAGTTCCGAATGGTACTGGAGAGGGAAATACCATCATTCCTCTTCATACGGGGTTCCAAAGCCCACATAAGATACTTTGGACAGCCCCGCACCTGTTTTAAATGTGGAGAGGAGGGGCACGAAGCCAAGTCGTGCCCTAGTAGACGTTGTGGCAGGTGGGGCACGACAAGGCCGAGGTGCGGTGCAACCTTTATGGGGAGGAGGGACATATCTTTGGTGCATGCCCCGAATTGTATTCTGCCCATGCTAGTGAGAATGTGGCGCAGGCACCTGAGCCCTCGCAACTAGGCCCGGAATATTCCACTCAGGAATTGGAGGAGGTGGCACACGAGGTGGAACAGGACTTTCTTGCCTCCAAACAGTGTGAGGCGGGCACTGTGACTCCTGAGGCGGACTCTCCACCATCCTTGCCAACGGAACCAAGGGAGGCTGGAGTCATGACAGTAGAAGAGGACCTCCATCTCTCCTCAGACTCAGAGCCTGTTTCTGTCGTGTCGGATGATGGGGAGCCTGCCTCGGAGCCTCCTCCCAAGAATCCACCTTCTGGGGAGGGTTGGTATGATTTGTGTGAGGGGGAGGGGCCAGAGTCTGCACTAAAGAGGTCGGCCTCGGGCGAGGTGTCAGAGTGGGGAGACCGTCACTCTGAAAGACCAGTACCGAGCCCAAGGATTAAAAAGATCAAGTCCCAGCAAGAGTTGTTAGTGTGCCTTTAGGTTTGCCTTTGTTCCACATTGGGTTTGGTCCGGCTATATGCATGTGAAGAGCACATCATTGTAAATTGGGGGTTGGCCACATGAACATTTGTTCCAAGTTACGTCCGGTATTTTTGTTTCGAATGTGTCTGTGAAATTTTGTTTCCTAGCGCAATGTAAAGGATTCTGTAAAAAGTTGTTATGTTTGAGTTCTTTGTTTCCCCGTGCCTGTTTCTATGTACGTAAAAAGGAAAGGTTTGTGGTGTACTGGATTCGGGCCCGTAGCCACGGGGGGGGGGCATTTCGGGGCATTGCCCCCCCCCCAAATTATTTCTGCCCCCCCCCCCCAGATGAAAATGCCCAATCCAAATTTAAATTGTGAATTTCACACATCTAAAAATATAAAACTGAAAAGCAAAATTATCGCGTACAGACGCAGAATATAAATAAACGCAGAAAGGAAAATCCTCTGTAACGTACTACATGAGTCATAAAAACATTACGTCATACGCAATTCACAGTGATGTAAGAACGCTTACACGGGCGCCCTTTAATAATAGTGAAGTATACAATGCATGAATGAGTAGTACAAATATATCCCGAACTGGTATGCCCTTAGCCTAGGGTACCTAGGCCTAGTTCTCACGTACACTTTGTTCCCTGAACTAGGCCTTAGGCTATTGTCATTAAACTTTTTGACCGCAAAAGATCCCAATGGGATCCTGCGTCCGCGTGCATGTTGCAGTACCGTTGTTGCTATATACGCACATGTGCGTGTACCAATGTAACCATAGCATTGGACTGTGTCATAATTGAACAGCAATGCCAGTTATTTAGCGAACAATAGTGTGAACGTCCTAGTAACAAAATTTGAACAGTTTGATAGAACATCTTTAAAACAAAACAGCAAATCTTGTGTAAATCAAATTTTTGGACTCTAAAGTGCATATTCTAGCAAAAAGGATCGAAAACAAATTGATGATCTGTGCATACTAATTACCTTGGAGGATATGTGAATTAAAGAAAGATTGAGACAAGACAAAATTTTTGATGTGAGGTAGCCCAACTTTGTCAACGGCAATATTGCTGACCTAGTATGGGAAGCTGCACCTATACTAGGTCAGCAGACTGCGGACTAGTATGCCCTGCATGCCTACGATCGCATAAACAATTGTACGAACGTAAATATACACAGCGTTGAATGACTTACGTTACAACTGTACTAACGTTACACTACGCTGCTATACTAACGTTTTACGTAAGGACAGACAGTTTAACCTTCGGAATGTCAATAACGTGGATGTTTAACGATTACATTAACAAGAAAGTTGCTAAAATCTTAGAGAAGGTGATAGTTGGATTACAGGACTAAACATTAACTGAATGTAAGCCCTAGCGAGGAATGTGAACCTTTCCAACCTGCGGTAAGTCATAATTAGCTAGGCATAAGCCTGACGTTAGTTTAGGCTAGCTTAGGTCTAGCCTATAGCCTAACGTTAGGCCTAAGGTAGACGTAACGTTTATGTGACTGTTGCATATTGTTGTGTTGGTATCGTAATAATGTAAGTTAGTGAATGTAATTTATCATTTAACCTACTAGGCTAAGTACAGTGTATATTACGACTCACTTTACAAATGACCTGTATTTAATGGTTTTGGTGGGTTAGTTACATAACATTTAACGACACACCAACACGAATGTGTTATAGCCTAACGTTAGGCCTATAGTTACATTCAGTTGAAATTCGTTGCAAGTCCTCCCGTTCAGTCGTCTCTTACGACAGGCCGGGAATACCGTGGGCATATTCTACAATCCCCAGCTCCAGTTTTGGTGGGTGTAAGGTCAGGTGTAAAGTCAGTGTTAAACTAGGGGCTAGGTGAACAGTGTACTTCACAAAATAGCCCCACAAAACAGTCCATGGCCATGGACCAAATTTTACCTTTTTTTTTTCTTGCTGACACTATATAACACATTCGTGTTGGTGTGTCGTTAAACCCTATCTAACTAACTAACTAACTCCATGGCCATGGGGCATGATCAGGTCCTTACTGCATGCATATTGAAATACAGGCCTATATTTTGGTTGTTATTTTTATTTTGCAGAGCAAGTTGCAGCATGGATAAATTTTTGGTACGAAAATCAGGACAGTCAAGACCTGGTGCCTCCTCCTCACTCTTATTCTCAAATTCAAATACCATCAGATTTAGGTGGGGATTGTCCTGTGCAGCCATGTGTAACTACACCAAAGACCTTATTTGGTTCATCAAAGCGTTCTTTTCAAGTTAACTGGTATCATGGCCGACCCTGGCTTGAATACTCAGTGCAGAAGGATGCTTGTTTCTGCTGTGCCTGCCGAATATTTCTTCCCACCAATGATAAAGACCAAACATTTACAGTGACTGGATTTCGTAACTGGAAAACAGCAACGGAACGTGGCAAGGGTTTCTTCAAGCATTCTGTATGTAAGTCCCATTTCACTGCAATGACTCTGTGGGCTGATAAGACGAAACGTGACAGCAAGCAAAACCATTGTAGACTCATTGTGCTATGAAACTATTGATCGCAACAGATATTATCTTTCAAGGATAATTTATGTCATAAAATTTTTAGCTGTCAATGAACTGCCCTTTAGAGGTGATAAAGAGGAAGTAGGGACACTAAACTCAGGAATGTTTCTGAAATTAGTGGAGTATTCTTTCGGAATGGATAAGAAGTTTAAGGAAATATCAGACACTCTTCCTCAAAATGCCAAGTACACTTCACCAAGCTTTCAAAACGAAATGATATCTATACTGGCATCACAGGTCCATGAAAACATAGTTCAGGAAATTAAGTCAACAGATACTGGGTTATTCACGATCAAATGTGATGAAACAAGGGATAAATGTGGTACTGAACTGCTTACTGTTGTCATACGTTTTGTAAATAGCCAATGCATTCCGGAAGAAAAATTACTAGGGATGTTTGAACTGACAAAATTTGATGCTGCATTTATTACGCAACAAATTTTGGGAGCATTATAAGATCTTGATCTAAGTTATCTGCTTGCCCAAGCATATGATGGGGCTTCTGTAATGTCTGGAAAAATAGGCGGAGTCCAAGTCAAAATGTGTGAGGCAATTGGTAGGGGTAGGGATATCCCATATGTTCACTGTTTTAATCACCAATTGCATCTGGTTGTTGTGCATGTCTGTGAAAAAGGAGCAGCAATACAGGAATTCTTTGACACTAGTAAACTGCTATGCAATTTTCTTTCCAAATCGAAAGTGGCATCAACCTACAAGGAAAGTGGGGCAACAGCAATGGCTAGATTAATGGATCAGCGTTGGATTGGACACTATAAAACTACAAAATCAATCCTTGATAATTATGACAACGTTGTATCAGTTCTTACAGAGTTTTTAAATGGTTCCGATGCAGAATTGTCTGTTACAGCTATTGGATTGTTGGCTAAAATTCAGAAAGAAAGGTTCTACTTTTGTGCACAAGTAATGATATCCTTTCTTGGATTACTGAAGCCTGCAGACAAAATGTTGCAGTCAAAGCCAACAAGCTTGGTAACAGGTTATCAGCTGGTAACAACAACAATATCTGAATTGAGGAAATTGAGGACTGAAGATAAGTTTGAGGAAATCATGTCTAAAGTACATGAAAAAAATCTGAACCCAGAAGTTCAAAAGCGTCAAAGGAAAACCCCATCTCGTTTAGACAGTTTTGTGATAACTGAAGCAACAGGTTGCCATTCTGAAGATCAACCATTTTTGTCAATTTACTATGACATTTTGGACAACATTGCCTTTGAATGTGACAAGAGATTTTCTGACCTAAACTCTTCTGTAGTTAAATCCATGTGTAGCATGATTCCAAATTCAGAAGATTTTCTGGAGATGGAGATTCTGAAGCCTTTTTCTGCACTAGTTGTCAAGACTGCAAGTGGTCAATCATTTGATGCTGCCCTTTTACCTCATGCGTTGAAGGTGGCCAAATCAATGGTACTTTCTAAATTACTTGATACCAAGGAAAACGAAAAACAGCGTAGCAACTTAGAACAATTTCTTCACTGGTTCCGAGACTATAAAGAAGCCTTTCCAAATCTGTTTTGTCTTCTTTGTGCAGCAGTAACAATTGGTGCATCAACCGCTACTTGTGAAGCAACATTCTCTACTGTTGAGCGCATCCTCACACCATATCGAAGGTGTATGAATCATGAACGGAAATGTCAGTTGGTATTAATGGCGTATGAGAAAGAGGTTACCAGTAACCTCCGCATTGATGACATCATTCATGAGTTCAAAAAGGATTCACGCAGGCTGGTTGTCTAAAGTTATCCTTTAATAGGTAGGTAGACATTTGAATTTTGTTGTAAAAAACCATAAAACCCTGTGTGTTGTGACGCTTTAGTAAAGATATAGAAATAAACAGTAGAAATATTCATCCAATTATGATAACATTGGTTGTTGATCTTTCAGTTTCAAAGTCTATATACCCCATGTAACCTTTGATATATTTATAGTGAATATCCAGTCATTTATTTTGTTTCCATCTGTCTATTAATTTGTTATAACCTAGTCAGTATTGGGAATATATGCATGCCAAGCATTATATCTAACTCCCAGCACTGGCTTGGAATCCCGAGATAACGTGGTCTCAAGCAAGTGTCAAAGACATACGCACTCACACACAGTGTCAGGTGAAATTTAGACACTCCATGATGTCGGTTTTTACTTTAATATAGCTCAAAATAGACTGTTTACAAGCAATTTACAAGGCTTGGGATTAAGTGCCATTTCCTTCAATCTGTGAGCAATTTTTTCGGAAAAATGCGCTCAGTACGCTACTAATGGTGCCGCTTCGATTAAATAGTACATCGGGAATTACGAGAAAATTGTTCTGCCCCCCATCACAAAATTTGCCCCCCCCTAAAATGTAAAGCTGGCTACGGGCCCGACTGGATTGGTGTGGGGTTGGGGTCGGGGCGGTGGTCAATGTTGGCGGCGGGTGTTGGGGGGGGGCTTTTTAAGTGCATCGAAACGGCACATACAAACAAAAAACAAAACTCAAACCGGATCGGACAGGAACATAAAGGCAAAACTATCCACACACCACCAAATCAAACAGAAAATTATGTTCATTACAACAATAGAACCACACACACACTGACAACCCAAATACCCCACAGACCAACCTCCCCCCGGCCACACTAAAAACAAAGCCCCACAAAGACCACGCACCCAAATCCACCGCACACCCAAATCCATCACACACCCAAAGACAACACCACGCCCGCGGGCAACACCACGCCCGAAGGCAACACCACGCCCGACGGCAACACCAAGCCCGAAAGCAACACCACGCCCGAAGGCAACACCACGCCCGAAGGCAACACCACGCCCGAAGGCAACACTACGCCCATATGGCAAGCCGTTTTACTTTTTATTCGATATTTGATGATATCAACAATTAATTGGTGATATCAGCAATTCATGTTGTATGATTATCAAGCGAAAATGGAAATTTTGCTGATAAGTCATATCCAATAATTGCTGATAAAATGCCACCAATTATTTTTCTGATATCAGCAATTAAAATTTGCTGAGAAATCAACCCAATTAATTGTTGATATCACCAATTCATTTGATGATATCATTAATTCATTTGCTGATATCACCAATTCATTTGATATCAGCAAATATTCGTTGATATCAGCAATTATTTGCTGATACCAACAAATATTTGATGATATCAGCAATTGTTTGGTGATATCAGCAAATGAATTGGTGATATCAGCAAATGAGTTAATGATATCATCAAATAAATTGGTGATATCGACAATTCCAACATATCACTAATTAATTGGTGATATGAGGTCTCGAATTGTTGATATCACCAAGTGATTTGCTGATATCAATTCATTTGAAGATATCACCAATTCATTTGCTGATATCAGCAATTGAATTGGCGATATGTTGGAATTACTGATATCAGCAATTCATTTGCTGATATCAACAATTCATGCGTGAAGTAAACGCTCCTAAAAAGAATAATTGGAACACAGCGCCAGCAAAACTGTCCCCACCAATTGCCAATTGTGAAGGAAAGGGTTACAGGCTAGGCCTAGAACAATATTGCTCTGTATTATCGCGTTACACTGAAATCGTGAACTGGTGAATCCTCAACGTCTGTTTTTCTGCGGTACAGATATAGGCGGCTATTTCGAAATTTTCTCTTGTTCTGCGGGAATAAAAGACGTCTAGCTATCTACCACTCACTGTCATGTCAAAAACAGACTCGAAGGTAGATTATAAGGCCTAGCCTAGTACTTACAGTATAGCCCTAACATAGGGCCTAGGCCCTAGTAACAATTAAACAGAATAGGCCAAACGTTACTCGTTAGCCTACACCGTTAGTACATTCAGTTGATTAAAGATGGACGGGGGACGGAGTTCACAACAAACCGTTCACAATCTGGTTGGGAGGGCAAGAGCTGCCATCGCCGGGACCAACTAATTCGGAAGAAGATGATTTCGACGTTGTGCGACAAACATTCAGAAGTTTCAGGAGAGTCTAACGTTAGCCAGGCTATCCAATTAATAATGGATAGCCTGTAGGCCTAGGCTAAATGATATAACTTTGGGCCTAGCCTACTTACTAGTCTGGGCCTAGCCTATACTACTTACTAGTCTAGCCTTGGGTACGCCTGTACCTAGCCTGGCAATACATTTGATTAAGACATTGGACCCCGAACTAGCGTAGGATTTCAAAAAAAAAAAAAATGATGTGTATAGCCTAACTTAGGCCTACAGTAGTATGAGTAGGCTATCACATTCACAGTAGGCTATCAGTATCATGAGTCAATCTTAAGTTAATGCCATGTAGCCTAGCCTAGGCAACAGCATCAATGTCCGCATTAGTGTCAAAGTTTTGTAGGGCTAGCCTATAGCAATTTCTGGTGTTGTTTTGGCCAAATAAAATTCTGCATATGGTTTTGTGTACAAAAACTGCTATTCATTTCAAAAATTGTGCAGCATTTGTACTCATTTGAGGAGCATTTTGATATGATATACCAGCTAATGCAGACACTGTACAGTGCACAGGCGTTCCGATTTGTATGTACATATATATAGGGTACTAACAAGGTAGGTCAATTTTCTGGACCAAGCTTACAACTTGGCCTATTTTACACTCTTAAGCTCACTGCAAACCTCTCTGATTTCTTACGATTAAGTTGTTCGATGAGAAAGGACATTCAACATCTCTTTGGGCACAACTGCGGGCATAAAATCACTTCTAATCAGAATTATTCGTAAAAAAAAAATGGACTCTTCGCACGTTCGTGGTTATACAGACACATGACGCAGTTGTGCCCGAAGAGATGTTGAAGGTTCTTTCTCATCGAAGGACTTGATTGAAAGAAATCAGAGTGAGTGTATCTTGAGTCGGTCATGGAATACAAAATGTATGGCATGCACAGTGCGCACAGCACTTATTCAGTAACTGACTCACGGTATCACAGTGCTACATTATTTCCTAAACCTACATCATTTTCTATTTCTTGAACCTCTGTCAAGTTCACAAAAGATAAGGCCTGTATTTCTAAGTAACTT
>JAIZAY010000973.1:0-24881 GCA_029531755.1 Holothuria leucospilota
CATTTTTTGCAGACGTTTTAGTAATCTTTGCCTTCATTTTACATAACACTGAGCTATCTGCACCAAGCATTGAATACGTACTAAACAACAAAACATCGCAGTTTGTCTCGTTTTCCGTTACACGGTAATTCGGCTAGTTGATTTTATGGTGTAGATGATTTGAAGATTGAAAGAATCAACAATCGTAGTAGTTGCACGGGGTATTTGCAGTAATACCAGTAAGCCTGTCTTACTTGAAGTTATAACTGTACAATTAAAATGAGTGCGCCGAAAAAACTAGTATTTTAACTTAGACATTTTAGTACAGTACCGTTTACTTCATTTTTAAGTGGCAAAATTAATCTGTTATATTAAAACTTCCCATAATTTGATATACTACAAATGTTTGTGGGGGCAACAGGATTGTTTTCTCCCCCTACTTTCTGATTGGGAGCACACCCACAACGGTTTAAGCCAATGATAAAATACAGACACGTGCATGTAGTACAAAAGTAAATATCACAGTAATCTGGTAATGCCGTTGTTGCTTTTGCGTGATGCGTTTACAGTAGGTAGAGCGCGCAATCGGAAAGCGAGCGTCATTAGCAACCATTGCAATACAAGATGAACGCGCTTTCAAGTTTTTAAAGCAAATACGAAAATGGGAATTGAGTAAGTCGAGATAAGGTTTTACGGCTCAGTTTCTAACAAATTGGTTTAAGTCGGGAAAAAGTCATGATAAAGCTGGCCCACACTGCACACACCTGACAGCTACGCCACAATGAAACCAGTTTGTTGGCGGACTTTGTCGGTGTGTGTCAAATTTTGTTCTCGATCTCAATTTTAGACCCGACTGTCATCCCACCGACATATAGTTTCGTCGCGAACAAATTGAACAACTCAGACATGTTTGGTATTCGAAAAGTGAAGTCGGGGGGGGGGGGGAAGAGGTTTGCTTGGCAGCTGAGTCGGGTGGAGACAGACTGAACAAGGAATATGCCGTACAGTCTGCTACGTAGGCAACTGCTGGCCCGGAATTTACGGGTAATATGTCATTTCTGTTGGGTGCTGAGCGTACTTTGTCTGTTTTCTCTTTTGCCAAAATAACGTAATTCGGACTAAAGGTCGGTCTATTTCTTCATTAGGCAGCGGGTTTGATGGTACTAGGGAGGGTGAATGAGCGTAAAGGTGCAACAGAGGATTGCAAAACCTCCCTCTGTCCGATGAAAAAGTTAAATGCGACAATGGATATAAGATGCGTGCCAAGGGGGCCAAAACAGCACCTTGACAGGAATTTTTGAGTAATTTTTGACTCCATTTTACATAACATTGAGCTATCTGCGCAATGCATTGAATTTGTACTGTTACGGCTTGTGGTCGCAAGTCAAACCAATAACAGCGAAAGATCACAGAAGAACGAGATTAAAATTCAACAACTTAATGATTATTTACAATCTCCTTATCTTACTTAAATTTACAATAATTAATTAGACTTACTCACAATCCTTTACTTAATATTTGCCTGGTCTGGTCCAAGGGCTGGTAGTGCATGCACGTTGACGATGGTACAGTAGTAGACCTGCAGCGTGCTGTAGCGTAGGAACTGGTTCCACGAGCGAATAATGACAAGGCTAGGTAGGCGATGGATGATAACAACCTCAATACACAATGTAGAAACGGCGTAAGGCAATTTGTCACAAGTGTGAATTGTCAGTGGCTGGCCTCATATGATTCGGTCAACAAACGGACAGCAGAATAACGTCTGGACTCGATGGTGTCTCTCAATGAAGTATTAGGGTATCTCTCCTCGTTAGCAGTTGTTGAACTGCCTTTTATATGGTAGGCTTTTATTCGAGAACTCTCCAGAATTCAACAGAAACTTCTAGTGTACACAGTCCAGTAATTACGAGAACGTTCCTTAATAGAAACTTCTAGAACACACAGTAGTTGAATAACGACAATTGCAGCTTCTTCGAAGTGTTGCCAGGTCGCTGCTATAATTGGGACATAACGTAAACAGTTCTCACTTCTAGACAGTTCTAGAAAGGCTGCGTTGAAGTTGGACGTCTCTGGAACTTTCCACTCGCTCGTCGATGGATTCAATCCGGTGTTCCTGACGGGTCGTCTTGTAACACTCCCCCCCTTGAAAAAGTTTTGGACGTCTCGGACAAAACTTAAGTTACAATATTTACAATGTATAACTTTACAGTAATAACTACAGTATGTATATTATGTAGTCCAATATTCAATGGAAGGTACAATTATAACATATAATTTGTCTTGCAAGGTGATGATACATGAATACAGTAACATCATCAATACACATTGTGCCATAGTTAACCCAAAATTTCAAAACTTACAGTGATATCTTCAACATACTGCATCAAATCAAATTCTTGACAAAGAGTCTGGTACAACATTGTCTTTCCCTTTAATGTGCTTAATATCTACATTATACGATTGCAGAAATAAACTCCACCTCATCAATCTTTGATTCTTATTCTTCATCTTAGATAAAAATGTCAAAGGGTTATGATCAGTGTATACAGTGATAGGGAAACTAGTAGTTCCCAAATAAACATCAAAGTGTTGAAGACCAAGTATCAACGCTAATGTCTCTTTTTCAATTGTTGAATAATTTTTCTGGTGTTTGTCAAATTTCTTAGAATAATAACAAACAGGGTGATCAACACCATGCTCATCAGCTTGAAGCAAAACTGCTCCTATGCCATTGTCACTGGCATCCATTGCCAACTTAAATTGTTTTTCAAAATCTGGAGCAATCAACACTGGTGAACTCATTAGTGCCTTTTTCAATAATTCAAATGCTGCTTGGCAATTATCTGTCCAATCAAACTTTTCATTTTTCTTCAACAATTTTGTCAGTGGTGCAGCAATGTCAGAGAAATTCGGACAAAAACGTCTGTAGTAACCAGCCATGCCTAGGAAGCGCATGAGCTGCCTTTTATCAGTTGGGGCAGGGAATTTGTCAATGCCCTCAACTTTAGCCTTAATTGGTCTAACTTTACCCTGACCAACCACATGCTCTAAGTACACCACATGGGCACAAGCAATCTCACTTTTGACCAAATTGACAGTCAAATTAGCTTTGGCAAGCTTGTCAAATAATGCCTTAACATGTTGTACATGTTCATCCCATGAGTTGCTGTACACAATAAGGTCATCAACATATACTTCACAATTTTCTAAATTTGACGTAAGATTATTTACTAAGCGTTTAAAGGTCATCTGTGAATTTTTCATACCAAACGGCATAACCTTATACTGAAATAACCCATCTGGCGTCACGAATGCCGAGATTTTCCGAGCCCTCTCAGTGAGTGGTATCTCCCAGTACCCCTTTAGTAAGTCAAACTTTGATACATACGTAGCTTTCCCAATCCTATCAATACAATCATCGATACGGGGTATCGGATAGGAATCCGTTCTCGTGACCGCATTCACCTTTCGGTAATCAGTACAAAATCTGTACCCACCGTCTGGCTTGGGGACCAATATACAAGGGGAAGACCATTCACTATTACTAGGTTCTATAATGTCATGGTCTAACATATACTGAACCTCATCCTTGAGATGTTGTCGTTTTCGAGGGTTAACTCGGTAAGGATGCTGCTTGATTGGTGTAGCATCTCCCACATCAACATCATGTTCAATCAAATTTGTCCTAGTAGGATCATCTGAGAACAAGCATGCATATTCATAGATTAATGATTTCATTTCTGACTTTTCTTTGTGATCCAGATGACTTAATTTCTGGTCAAGATTTTTCAACACATCAGAATTTTGTAACTTAATACACATGTCAGGAACATTATTAGCCTTGATCTCATCATTACTGACTTCATGATCAGCATTGATAATACACACTTGATCACCTGTATCATTAGTGTTACTATTTACATCATGTACACTTTCATCCTTAGAAATGTCACAATCTTCTCTTTCATAATATTTCTTCCTCATATTAATATGACATACTCTTTTAGATTTACGCTTGTCAGGTGTCAAAATGACGTAATCTGTGTCACTAACTTTTTCTCTCAATGACATAAGGTCCTTGAAAGCGAGCTTGAAGTGGCTGACCAGAAACAGGCAAAAACACTAGCACCTTATCACCCAGGCTTAAACTTCTCTTTTCACAGTGGTCTTATCGTACCACGCTTTCATTTTCTTCTGAGAGTTGCCTCAGATTTTTCCTGAGCAAGTTCACATGCTCCATGAAGACGATCTTTAAAGCGGGATTACATAATCAAGTAGATGTATGTCTTCACCTGGATCTGATAACCACTTCTCCTTTAACAATTTCAATGGTCCACGAACTGTGTGTCCAAAGACAAGTTCAAATGGACTGAACCCAAGTGACTCTTGTATAGATTCCCTGGCAGCAAACATTACAAATGGAATGCCTTCATCCCAATCTCTCTCATTACCATGGACAATATGTCTTTAACATATTCTTCAATGTTTGGTGAAACCTTTCTAAAGCCCCTTGCCTTTCAGGATGATAAGCCGAAGACTTAATTTGGTCTATGCCTAACTCATATAACATCTGTTGGAATACAGTTTGACATGAAATTAGACCCTTGATCTGATTGGATCTCTTTAGGCAACCCAAAACAATGTGAAAAAATTTAAGTAAAGCTTGTAAGACTGTCCGAGCCTTAATATTCCTCAGAGGTATTGCCTCTGGAAACCTCGTAGAAGCACACATAATGGTTAATATATACTGATGCCCTGCCCTACTCTTAGGTAGGGGACCTACACAATCAATGATGACTCTACTAAACGGCTCTTCAAAAGCAGGAATTGGCTTTAAGGGTGCAGCCGGAATATTCTGATTCGGCTTCCCAACCATTTGACATGAGTGACAGGTCTTACAAAATTTGGCCACATCACTTTTAAGTTTTGGCCAATAAAAGTGATTTAGAATTCTGTGGTAAGTCTTATTGACTCCTAGGTGCCCTGCAAATGGCATTTCATGAGCAATACTCAGTATTTCCCTTCTATAGGTCCTAGGTACCACAATTTGATGGTAAATCCTCCACTCGTCACCTAATGGTGCATCAGGTGGTCGCCATTTACGCATCAAAATATTGTTTTTCAAATAAAAGCAGACTGGGACGTCTTTCGATTCATCCTCAGTGAGTGCACCAGCTATTAATGGCTGAAGTTCTTCATCATGTTGTTGTTGGACTGACAACTGGTCTCTGTGGAGTGTGTCAGACATTTTTGATTTTTCCTGTTCAACCCCCTCACTATGTGTGGGGCCAGGAGACTCACAATCCTGACTATCATTAAGATTAGTCATAAAAGATTGGCTGAGATCATACCAAGAATCTTCACTTTCATGAATATTTTTACTGGAATCTTTTCCAGATTCTGACTCCTCTTTTGGGAGTGTTGTTCCATTTTTAGGAACTAATTCCTCAATTTTAGAGGGTGGATGATTAAGTTTATCATCCTTATTTCAGAAATCATACCCTCATTTTTAGAGAGTGGATGTCAAGATTATCATCCTTACATGATTCCCTACTTGTTCCACTTTTGGGAACTGTATCCTCACTTTTAGAGGGTGGATGTTTAAGATTATCATCCACGGCGAGCTTTTGTGACATAGCTCTAGTGACAGCACAGGCAGGGAATAAATTTGGAAATTCCTTTTCTAATTGCTCTGTGTTGTTATAATCACATGGTTTATCTGTCAAAATTGCATTGGCTACTACCTTTCCACCAGCTAGGTCATTGCCTAGCAACAGAGATACCCCCTTTACAGGTAGAGTAGGTCTGACCCCTACTATGACCGACCCAGAAACTAAATCTGACTTCAAATTAATTTTGTGGAGAGGGACAGAAATAAATCCACACTCAACCCCCTGAATTAGTACATTTGCCCCTGTGGAAGTAGAGTCCGATAATGGCAAAACTCCATCAAGAAGCAACGACTGAGTTGCGCCTGTATCACGCAAAATTTTAATTTTGACGGGTGGATGAGCTGAATTCCCATCGAGGGAAATAAACCCCTCAGACACGAATGGAAGGTATTCTTCCTTAATTTTGTCGTTAGAATTAGGCCGTAAAGTCACGACTACCTCAGAAGAATTCTCTGCAATGGCTAAGGCATTGGAGGCTGTTTCAGTCTCCTTTAATTTTGCCAATGTGAAGCAATTTGCCATTGTGTGGCCCTTTTTGTGACAGAAACCACAACTTATGTCCTTAAAGGCAGCTTTGTTTGAGCTGACCTGGTCGTTCTTTTGACGACTTGAATCTGGTTGTTTTTCACCAGAATTTGTTGGAGAGATAGAACCAGACTGAGATCCACTATTACTTGTTGTGCCACTACTATTGCCATATTTCTTATTTGGCCTATTAAACTGACCCTTGTTTTGAGTCTGACCCACTTCACCAAATTTATGGGTAAGTGCATACTGATCAGCCAATTTGCCACTTCCTTTAAGTTGTCAGCCTTATTTTCCTCAAGGTGAGTCTTAATGTCATCATTCACACACCGTTTGAATTCCTCAACCAGCATCAGTGTCTTAAAGTGTCAAATGTGGAGACCTTTTTGGAAGCACACCATCTATCGAAATGCCTTTCTTTTTGATAAGCAAACTCTACGTATGTTTGTGTATCCGCCTTACGATACTTTCTAAATTTTTGGCGATAAGCTTCGGGCACCAATTCATAGGCTTGTAATATGGCCTTTTTAACCTTATCATAATCCATGCTGTCCTCTATTGACAGAGCGGAATACACTTCTTGAGCCTTGCCTGTGAAATTACTCTGGATGAGTATGGACCATTTATCTCTTGGCCACTTTAATTGCTCACCCAGCTTTTCGAAGTGGTTAAAGAATTTCTCCACATTATCCTCCTGAAATTTGGGGACAAATTTTACGTGCTTTGAAACATCGAATACCCCAGTATCCAAGCCTATTTTGGGGTCTGAGCCTTTTATGACCCCTAACTCTAGTTGCTTCAACCTAAATTCATGTTCTCTTGCCTTTTCCTCCCTTCTTTCTCTTTCTTCTCTTTCCTCTTTTTCCCTTTGCATTTGCATTTCTCTTTCCTCTTTTTCCTTTTGCATTTCTCTTTCCTCTCTTTCCCTTTCTCTTTCCTCTCTTTCCCTTTCTCTTTCCATTTCTTTTAATCTAATCTCCTTATTCATTTCTATTTCAAGCCTTTTCAATTCAAATGTGTTGTCAGTTGGCACAGTGATAGCTGTTTCCAATACTGTACTAGGCAGGACACTTTCATCCACAAGATATTCTAGAACATATCTTTTAATCTCGTCCTTCCGCATTAAAGGCTGAAATTCAATGCCATAATGTTTTGCGACCTTTACAATCTCAGACTTCTTTAAGAATCTAGTTCCTCGACTGAGGGACTAGCCACGAATTTATCTAAGTTGAATGGCATTTTGAAATTGTATCTAACCTTCAACAAACAAATAAGTAGTCTGAGCAAACACAGTTGCTTACGATTCACAACAGAATTTCTCGAATTTTCTAGTATTTTCGTTCCCGGATGTTAGGCCACCAATTCTGTTACGGCTTGTGGTCGCAAGTCAAACCAATAACAGCGAAAGATCACAGAAGAACGAGATTAAAATTCAACAACTTAATGATTATTTACAATCTCCTTATCTTACTTAAATTTACAATAATTAATTAGACTTACTCACAATCCTTTACTTAATATTTGCCTGGTCTGGTCCAAGGGCTGGTAGTGCATGCACGTTGACGATGGTACAGTAGTAGACCTGCAGCGTGCTGTAGCGTAGGAACTGGTTACATGATTCCCTACTTGTTCCACTTTTGGGAACTGTATCCTCACTTTTAGAGGGTGGATGTTTAAGATTATCATCCACGGCGAGCTTTTGTGACATAGCTCTAGTGACAGCACAGGCAGGGAATAAATTTGGAAATTCCTTTTCTAATTGCTCTGTGTTGTTATAATCACATGGTTTATCTGTCAAAATTGCATTGGCTACTACCTTTCCACCAGCTAGGTCATTGCCTAGCAACAGAGATACCCCCTTTACAGGTAGAGTAGGTCTGACCCCTACTATGACCGACCCAGAAACTAAATCTGACTTCAAATTAATTTTGTGGAGAGGGACAGAAATAAATCCACACTCAACCCCCTGAATTAGTACATTTGCCCCTGTGGAAGTAGAGTCCGATAATGGCAAAACTCCATCAAGAAGCAACGACTGAGTTGCGCCTGTATCACGCAAAATTTTAATTTTGACGGGTGGATGAGCTGAATTCCCATCGAGGGAAATAAACCCCTCAGACACGAATGGAAGGTATTCTTCCTTAATTTTGTCGTTAGAATTAGGCCGTAAAGTCACGACTACCTCAGAAGAATTCTCTGCAATGGCTAAGGCATTGGAGGCTGTTTCAGTCTCCTTTAATTTTGCCAATGTGAAGCAATTTGCCATTGTGTGGCCCTTTTTGTGACAGAAACCACAACTTATGTCCTTAAAGGCAGCTTTGTTTGAGCTGACCTGGTCGTTCTTTTGACGACTTGAATCTGGTTGTTTTTCACCAGAATTTGTTGGAGAGATAGAACCAGACTGAGATCCACTATTACTTGTTGTGCCACTACTATTGCCATATTTCTTATTTGGCCTATTAAACTGACCCTTGTTTTGAGTCTGACCCACTTCACCAAATTTATGGGTAAGTGCATACTGATCAGCCAAATTTGCCACTTCCTTTAAGTTGTCAGCCTTATTTTCCTCAAGGTGAGTCTTAATGTCATCATTCACACACCGTTTGAATTCCTCAACCAGCATCAGTTGTCTTAAAGTGTCAAATGTGGAGACCTTTTTGGAAGCACACCATCTATCGAAATGCCTTTCTTTTTGATAAGCAAACTCTACGTATGTTTGTGTATCCGCCTTACGATACTTTCTAAATTTTTGGCGATAAGCTTCGGGCACCAATTCATAGGCTTGTAATATGGCCTTTTTAACCTTATCATAATCCATGCTGTCCTCTATTGACAGAGCGGAATACACTTCTTGAGCCTTGCCTGTGAAATTACTCTGGATGAGTATGGACCATTTATCTCTTGGCCACTTTAATTGCTCACCCAGCTTTTCGAAGTGGTTAAAGAATTTCTCCACATTATCCTCCTGAAATTTGGGGACAAATTTTACGTGCTTTGAAACATCGAATACCCCAGTATCCAAGCCTATTTTGGGGTCTGAGCCTTTTATGACCCCTAACTCTAGTTGCTTCAACCTAAATTCATGTTCTCTTGCCTTTTCCTCCCTTCTTTCTCTTTCTTCTCTTTCCTCTTTTTCCCTTTGCATTTGCATTTCTCTTTCCTCTTTTTCCTTTTGCATTTCTCTTTCCTCTCTTTCCCTTTCTCTTTCCTCTCTTTCCCTTTCTCTTTCCATTTCTTTTAATCTAATCTCCTTATTCATTTCTATTTCAAGCCTTTTCAATTCAAATGTGTTGTCAGTTGGCACAGTGATAGCTGTTTCCAATACTGTACTAGGCAGGACACTTTCATCCACAAGATATTCTAGAACATATCTTTTAATCTCGTCCTTCCGCATTAAAGGCTGAAATTCAATGCCATAATGTTTTGCGACCTTTACAATCTCAGACTTCTTTAAGAATCTAGTTCCTCGACTGAGGGACTAGCCACGAATTTATCTAAGTTGAATGGCATTTTGAAATTGTATCTAACCTTCAACAAACAAATAAGTAGTCTGAGCAAACACAGTTGCTTACGATTCACAACAGAATTTCTCGAATTTTCTAGTATTTTCGTTCCCGGATGTTAGGCCACCAATTCTGTTACGGCTTGTGGTCGCAAGTCAAACCAATAACAGCGAAAGATCACAGAAGAACGAGATTAAAATTCAACAACTTAATGATTATTTACAATCTCCTTATCTTACTTAAATTTACAATAATTAATTAGACTTACTCACAATCCTTTACTTAATATTTGCCTGGTCTGGTCCAAGGGCTGGTAGTGCATGCACGTTGACGATGGTACAGTAGTAGACCTGCAGCGTGCTGTAGCGTAGGAACTGGTTCCACGAGCGAATAATGACAAGGCTAGGTAGGCGATGGATGATAACAACCTCAATACACAATGTAGAAACGGCGTAAGGCAATTTGTCACAAGTGTGAATTGTCAGTGGCTGGCCTCATATGATTCGGTCAACAAACGGACAGCAGAATAACGTCTGGACTCGATGGTGTCTTTCAATGAAGTATTAGGGTATCTCTCCTCGTTAGCAGTTGTTGAACTGCCTTTTATATGGTAGGCTTTTATTCGAGAACTCTCCAGAATTCAACAGAAACGTCTAGTGTACACAGTCCAGTAATTACGAGAACGTTCCTTAATAGAAACTTCTAGAACACACAGTAGTTGAATAACGACAATTGCAGCTTCTTCGAAGTGTTGCCAGGTCGCTGCTATAATTGGGACATAACGTAAACAGTTCTCACTTCTAGACAGTTCTAGAAAGGCTGCGTTGAAGTTGGACGTCTCTGGAACTTTCCACTCGCTCGTCGATGGATTCAATCCGGTGTTCCTGACGGGTCGTCTTGTAACAGTACCAACATAACAAAGCATCGCATGCAGTTTGTTTAGTTTTCCGTTACAGTACATTGTAATTCGGACTAACGGGAAGTTGATTTTATGATGCAAATGAACTCAGGGTTGAAATAATGGTCAACCGTAGTCAGGGCCGTAGCTAGGGTCATATGTTGGGGGGGGGGTGACAGTCCTAAATTCCGACTGGCTGGATGTTTTTTCCAACTGAATAGTGGCGCGTAAATTGCACCACTTTTTATGCGCCCTGCGTTTTACATACAGCAGTGGGGGATCCTTCCTTTGTCACTACAAAAAGGTGCCGTCGTGGAGAAGAGGTCTAAGGGGAGGCCCTTTGAGAAATTTTTGTTAATTTAAGGTTGCTTAGATGCAAAATGGAGCTATCTTTGGGATATGTTTGGAGTTGATTATATATGGCTAGAAAATGTCCATAATTAAGTAAATTCTAATTTTTCCGACTGGTTTGATTCTTTTTCCAAATGAGTAGCGGCCCGTAAATTGCACCTTCGTTTTTTATGGACCTTGCGTTTGTATACAGCAGTGGGGATCCTTCCTTTGTCACTGCATAAAGGTGCCGTCCTGGGGAGGGGCCTAAGGTCCCCCTCCCCTTTGAGAAATTTTGTTAAGGTAAGGTTGCTTAGGTGCAAAATGGTGCTATCTTTGGGATACTTTTGGAACTGGTCATGTGTGGCTGGAAAATGTCCATAATTTGGTGAATACTAAGATTTGGTTAGGTGAAAGCAGAAAGTATGTTGTTTAAGAAAAGAATACGTTGTCAACAATCCTCCTGAAGCCCCCTTTTTGACTACTTTACTGCCTTCTATTCTGGCATCTAAGGCTAGCATGTACCTGTATAGGGCCTCCTGGAAGCTCTGGATCAATTATATAAAATGGGGCCAATGACATAATGCTTATTACCTGGCATCTAAATAAAAATATAGAGTATGACGACGCCAAGTACTTTACATCTATCGTATTTTTACTAATTTTGAACGAAAATCCAGACGAGCAGCTTCCAGCAATGGGGAATGGGCGGGAGGGAGAGTATAGGTGCAGAAAGGTGATACTAGACAGGTATAGGAAAAGGGGTGTAAGACTAACAAGCGCGTTTCAGAATGTAGACCTAGTTTTAGTTTATTCTATAAAAGTTCACTGGTACATTTGTGGTTATAATGTTCATGAGTGATACAACGTGGATTGTGAGGATTGCCCGCGAAGTGCGCCGAAATTTGGGGGTATACTTCAATGCCAAAATGAAAAACCTGCACGCAGGTTCAGCCAGGGGTGGTGCTTTGATACGCCGACATGAGGGCGAAGCGCCCTCACTGGGGGCCAACTACTCTAAGTCCCGACAGATGCAATGGGTTGCCGAACTCGAAATATAAGGCGAGCGAAGCTCGCCGAAAAATTTCGGGTATATATTGAAAAAAGATTTCACATTTTTGTTTTCATTAAGGAAAGTTGAAAAAGTTTGGGTTTTTTATTGAAGAATCTGGACAAAATCATGAAATTTGTTGGGGCGACTATACATGGTCGTCGTCTGGGATTACATTCTTTATCTTACCCATTAAGGCTCCCCAGCGAAACTGCAAAATATTTTTCTTACAACATATGTTTGCCACGATGGCGAGGCTGAAGAAAGAATCTTCCAAAAGTTAGGAAAAAGAGGAAAGAACTTCGCAGCAATACATTTTCGTGTTTTTTCTGGAATCACGCCTACACGGAAGAACAACATTTGTGGAAACGTTGAATAAATACAATATGTTTGAAACGGGGCGTTATCACTAGATAGAACTATAGATGAAAGTCCGCCTAGGGCGCGAAAATTTTTCAAGTTATAGAAAGAATCGTTACAGAACTTAATGGCTACGGGCCTGATAAATAGACGTTTGGAATATTTTCTGAGAATATCAATGTCTTCACCAATATTAGTCGATATAAAATTTTGGGCAATTTTCTGGGGCTTGGAAAAATTTGGGAGGCTAAAGCTCCATAGCTCCCGTAGAACTGTGCCTGGTATAATTACCTTAATAATATTCATGAGATTGGTCGTAAATCGTGACGCATGCGCGCGAAGCGCGCCGAAATTTTCATAAAATAAGATTTCCATGACAAAACCTGCATTCAGAATCTGCATTGAGATACTTTCAATTGCCCAACAAACCAACATGCCACTCAAAAAGCCAGTCTTTTACCTGGTAATTGGTAAACAGCTTTCAGCTTCTGCTGTTGTGGTTCTCCGAAAGTTGCTATCGGAAGATATTGATAATAAGAACAACACTGAGGTAAGGTTTGACGCGCACGGAGCGCGCGAAAATTTTGAGAGTTTGAGAAGAATTTGCGAAAAAAGGAAAGTTTTGATTCGATTTTATGTGAGGAAAATAACGTTTAATTTGGTATTATTCTCACTTGGTCTAGTTGAAAATATATAAAAAAGTTGATATAGGCTTAGTGGGGAAAATGTACTAGACTGAGATATCAGAAATTCCATAACAAATGGATTAAATTAAACAATCATTTGATGTCGAGGAAGTTACCGACAGCAAAATAAGAAATACAGGCTAAACATTAAAACGACTGCTTATTGCTCCTTAAGAAGAGATGCTGGTATCAGAAGTACCGGTAATGTTAATGCCATATGCAAATGAGCAGTCAAGTTACGAGACTATATTTGCAGTTGGCTGTTGATCAATTTCCTCATTATTTCGCAAATTGCAAGGGGCTTATACACATTTAGCGTTTTACAAGGAATCAAAACAACACTTTTATATCAGCGACAAAACACGACAAAACGAGCAAATTATTTTGCAACTAAAGCGACTGGCAATGTTAAAGTGATAGGCAAAATTCACAGATGTGCTCTTCAAGACGTATCAGACAACATGGACCTATTGTGCTTTGTTCCTTTGTGCTTTGTTATGAAATCTTCAGTGAAGTACAAGGGAAAGAGATTATTGGTGCTTAATAGTTTTACGAGTTTGATCTTCGCAGGTGTCTTCGTCGTCTTCAAAGGGAGTTGGAAAGTTTCTTCTCCTGTCCAAGTATTAGCTCCATGATAGAGCGGAAAGCGGAAAGTGAGCACCCTTCTCAACCATAGCAATACAAGATGAGCGCGTTTTCAAGATTTTAAAACTAACACGAAATGTGGATCTGAGTAAGCGGATAAAACGTAACGATAAAGCCGGCTCACACTGCACATACCTGACAGCTACGCAACAAACTGAACCAGCTGGTTCGCGGACGGGTCGGTCCTAGTTTGTGCCAAATTTTGTTCTCGATTCGACTATTAGACCCGACTGTCGGAACCAACTGTCATCCGACTGACATACGCTCCTCGCAAACAAACTGAGACAATCAAACATGTTTGCTAATTGAAGATGAGTCCGCGGAGGGAGAGGGTTGCGTCGCAGCTGAGTCGGGTCGAGACAGTATACCGCTATCACCACAGGCGTAGGAGCCCAAGTTGATTGGGGGGGGGGGGGGGCTGTGAAGACTTGCCCGAAAAAGAAAACCAACTATTTTCCCCGCCCTCAACGTGCTTTCGACATGTAAATGTACATATCATATAGGCATACATCGGTTATTGCACGGCATGCCAATTACATACAATAAGTTGCCTTGTTACTACCTTCCATATTTGTTTTAATTTTGGGGGAAGTCGTTACAATAATAATGATAATAATCAGTGGTGTAGCCAGGATTTTTCTCATGGGGTGAGGGGCAGGTATTATGTTGTGTGATCGCCGGCCTGGGGGAGGGGTTTAAGGGGAGGGGGTGTCCCCCTCCTCTCTTAAAATTTTTGAAAAATTAGGTGTCCTTACATGCAATCTGGTGCAACATATGCTTCCTTTGAAGTAAAATTTGTATTAAAACGTTGACGTGTTTTTAGGTACTAAAAACATCGGCATCACCCCCTCCCCTTTGAAAATTTTTGAAAAATTAGGTGTCCTTACATGCAATCTGGTGCCACATATGCTACCTTTGAAGTTAAATTTGTTGTTGCAAATTAACGTATTTTAGGTAGAAAAATCGGCATCAGCGAGGGTGGAGCATGGCCCAGTGGCCCCTAAAATACACCACTGATAATCATATTATAAGTTGAACCATTAAAAACACATTGGTGAATAAGTTACCGAATATATAGGTGCTAGTGCAATTCAAATCAGAACTTTATTTTAATTACCAAGGAAGTTTTTAAACTATTGATTGCCTTTAGCTACATCATTGTATTATTTTTCTTTAAAAAAGTGCCCGAAAAATTTTCAGCATATTGTCCGAATTTTTACACAAAATTTTGATTGGGGGGCTGCAGCCCCCCAGCCCCCGCCTCCTACGCCTATGGCTGTCACCGACACAACTGTTGCCCTATTCTTATATATATTAGCTAGAAAGTGTTTGCAAAATCAGGCGAAGTTGCAGAAAGTCACTATGGTGGGCTCATTTGTGCTTGATGCACAGGAGATAGACCAAAATTCACCCTGGCAGTGTGCTACATCCCACAGCGACCAGACCACAGCGACTCGACGCAACTGGCCACGACTGTGTGACAACTGTAGTGTCCTTTACTTTTACAAGTGTTTATATATGCTTATTCATTTACCTCATCAATATTCACCCTGGATAAGATGGTGATGAATATTGATGAGTGTACACTCATAAGCTGACCAGCTGGAATTTTCCACTGCTTTACTGTGCCTCTCTATGTAATCATGTGTGCTGGCAAGACCACATGAGCTGGAGGAGTGAAGAAGGCATGCTGGTTGTCTAGTGCTGGCCAACAAGGGCACATTTTATGGAATTCTACAACTAAGTATAATTTGTCAATCTTTACTGTACTATAGTATATCCTATCAATTATAGAAAAATTAAACTGGTCCTAGTCACCTCTCTTAATTACCAGTGAGCTCACTTGTACTTGTAGGAGTAGGCAGACTTAGGCCTTGAGCCTAGCTTGTTGAATATAGCCTCGTGGCACATTGTATATACTATTTTCTACCCTCTACCAAGCTAAGGCCTAAATTATATCGCTCCGGCAAGCAGCGGAGCCGAATTCAGCCCCTGGCCTAGGCACGCTACTTTTACTTACTGGACACAGACCCCTTACGCTTTGTCTCTCAGCTAGGGGTGAGTCAGTTGGTAGTGTTTGCTCCATAAGGACTCCACCCTTAGTCTGGGAGACCTGGTAGCGGGGATCTGGTCCTACTGCCTTCACAACCTATGCAGCTGGATTCCGAACTCAGGGAAAGTTTGCATTTTTGTATCACTTACTCTAAACAACCCATCCCCGACGAGCAATCGAGTTGTATAACATTGCAAAAGGCTTAAATTTCATAGTGTGTAATGCGCTGTCTGGTTCATGGTTAACGTTTATGCTATACGTGTTATTATCCCGACAGCCTGGATTTCTGTAAACGACAATGGCCCCTCGAAAAGTGTAGAATTGTGCATTAGTGACCAAGAAATGCCTTTTACTTGTGATTATGTTTCCAACAAAGAGATAATTTCCCTACAAACAGAATAATTTCCCCTGTTGTCCAACCCAAGATTAACCAAGTACCAACAGTACTTAATTTTAAGGTACACACTGTAATTATAAAATTTCCGGCATTTCTGTAGTCCAAATCAAAAATATGTTTCTTCTTCAGATAAAGTGGATTGTGTAGGACAGTAGCAGTTTTTTCCCCACACACCACAAAATTTCCCCAACAGACGGCGCTTTGAAAGTTTCAAGGGTGTAGCATCCCCACACCCCCGGTGGTGAAGTAATTAGAGGTGTTGAAGACCAGAGGAACAGTCGCCCGCTCAACTGAAATTCCCCATTTCCCTCATGTATCAATCCTAGGATTTAATTCATATCCCTTTGAAACCTGTTCCTTAGATAATAAGCAAACCTAATTGTTTAGGTGACTTCCTGGCATGACTTTATGATATACATTTGCAGTACAAGCAGAGTATAATGTTGAAGATACAATGTAACATTCTTATATTGTGACAAGATAGAGGACTTACCTTGCTAAACTTGCTCCGCTATCTGTTGTATCAGCAAAAGTCAGTCGTAGAGTTGAGCTGAAGCACACCTTTGTATATCACATTTGTGTCAGCCGAGCCAATTCAAAGAATAGACTGGCCGAGTCAAGAATATATGAATGATCAGTGAAGGCTAAGTGCTGTTTCTCTTTATGTTTGATTCAACGGCAACTTCACAACAAATCAGGTGAAAAAACCGAGCTTTGGTAGACGTTTTTATTGAATCGGAGTCGACGTAAAGACTTTTCAAAATGTCATGTTTGCTTAAAAGTTAATAATTCTCAAATATACAGGGTCCATACTTAGTAGCAGATTATTTTTAACTAAAAGATGATAAACCGTTAGAAGCAGCTTTATACCATAAACAGGTGAAACTTTGGTATATGGAGTGCATTAAATCTCGTGAAAGAACCGATTTGGTGCATTCGAGGATAATTAATATTGAAATAAATTTGGAGATCTCGCTGTTTGTTATTTGCTCAGAATTTCATGGATTTCAATTACTTGTCCGGGTGGTTGTTCTCTCTAACTTTCAGAAAAGTCTTCTCTATTGACAAGTACGTACTTTCTCGAAATGTGATTACAAAGAGAGAGGTTATATAATATCGAGGGGAGGTAAAATAGCTAACAAAACTGACAGAGAGGTGGATAATGAAAGTGTGTACTTCCGGGCGGTGTTCAACTTCTCTTTGTTATGAAACGCCGAAGGTTCTCTTTCTGCAAAATGAACACTGACATAACAATATACAGGGGCGGATCTGGGGGGGCGACCCGGACCCGCCCCCCTTTTTGAAAATGCAAAAAAAAAAAAAAAAAAATGAAAGGGAAAAAAGAGAGAAAAAAACGGAAAGGAGAAGAGATAGAGAGAAGGACAGAGAGTGGAGTGATAGAGGATGAAGCTGCAATTAGCAACCTCGAAGCATGGGAGTCATAGCGCACAGCAGATCAGTTTGAACGTCGCTTGGGACAGTTCACACGCATCCTATCTTACTTCACATGATTGGATACAATCAATAAGATACAATACCGATACAATACCACCAGCCAATCGAAAAATACCTTACGAGACAGTGCGCATCAGTTGAGATGGGCTGCTATCAAGCCTGGCAAGTGCCATTTCCGGGTCTGGGATGTATTAAAACCTCAAGTTTTCTTGGAACGCTCCGCGCCAACCTATGGTGGCGCTCCGCTAAGATAGTAAACGCAGTGGCGTACACAGGGGGAGGCCATTGGGCCCCTAAAAATAAGTTAATTTTTTAACACAAATTTTACTTCAAAAAGTAGCATTTTTGGCACCAGATTGCATGTAAGGACACCTAATTTTTCAAAAATTTTCAAAGGGGAGGGGACACCCCCTCCCCTTATACCCCTCCTCCAGGCCGGCGATCACACAACATACTGCATGCCCCCTGTGAGAGAAATCCTGGGTACGCCACTAAGTAAAACGGGATTCAAACTTGGACAAAAAAAGTCCCAACAGCTAAGCTAATCCGTCCTCACAGAAATGTGTAATAAAAGAAAATCAAACTTTACATCTTGTTCACAAAAATTGCACTTCTTGATGGCTGCTATCAAGCTTGGCAAACGCCACTTCCGGCTATCTGGCATGTATTAAAATCTCAAATTTTCTTGGTACACTCCGCGCCAACCATGGTGGCGCTCTGCTTAGATAATAAACAGAGCCATCCTTATATACGGCTCTGATAGTAAACGGGAGCCCCCACAAAAATCTTCAGCCCCCAGAGCCCCAAAACAAAAAATCTTAGCTACGCCACTGCGAGAGAATTAAGATGGAAAATCATGCGAGTTACAAGGCCAATTAGAAGTGTCTTTTCCGGCTATCTGGGATGTGTTTTTACCCAAATTTTGGGGTATGCTACGCATAGGCGGCGGAAGCGGGGAAACGGGGGAGGACACGATTGGCCTACAGTGCAGTTTTGATACTTTGTAAGGCCCACAATAATACCATGATTACACTGTCTGGACGTACCCCCAAGACAATGATAGGACTGCCAAGTCTCGTGCATTTTGGGTCATTTTCACTTTCTCACTGAGTCCACGCAGAACAAGAAAATAGGCAGAGGGGAACATGCAAGTGATAATACGTACATTTACACCCACATGTCAATGCAAGGTACCTGGGTCCTGGCATCAAGTAGAACTAAGATATGGGTCACAAATTTCTCAAGAAAGTCCGTCAATATTCAACAAATTAGAACATGAACTACTAAAGATCTGATTAGACGCCTTGAACAGGATGCATTGTAGTAAGGCACTGTACCTATGATAACTGTCTTCTGTTAATGACTTGCGGAAAAATTAATGTGTTGAGAGTTGAGACATGAAAGTATATGAAGCAGAAAATGCAAAAATAAGACATGGGAAGTGCTATTTCCGGCGATCTGGGAGGTCTATTTTGTCAAAAATTTTCTTGTACGCTCCGCGCCAACTGATGGTGGCGCTCCGCTTAGATGGTATAGTGCCATCAATCACAGGTCGAAAAACTTCGGCCCCCTTTTCAGAAATCCTGGATCCGCCCCTGACAATATATATATATATATATATATATATATATATATATATCATTCTGTGTGCTCATATAAAGGGATTTCATCACCTGGATTCGGACCTAGTCAAATCAAAGTTGGTATAGACTCAGTCATGTCACGGGTACTTTAATCCATGGACCCTTTTCCAAATAGCAATTGCAAAGGATTGTGGGACAGAGTTTTTGGTACGTGTTGCTAATGTTAATGGCATTTTATTGTGGCCAAAAAGGAAGTGTACAAAACTCTATCCCACAATCCTTTGTAATTGCTATTTGGAAAAGGGTCTATGGAGTCTACCCTTTTGTGGAGTCTATTGCACCCGAGTCAAATACTGTAAAAAAGTCTGCACAAGTGAGCTCAAGTCAGTTGCGTCAAAATTTGGAAGTGTAAACCGGCCTATAACCTGAAACACACCTCTTCTTATCAGATTTGTGTCAACCCTATGACCTAATTCTAAAAATCGAATGAAGGCCGAGTCAAGAATATTTCAGTGATTACTGAAGGTTAAACGCTGTCCTTCTTCTTGTTAAAGTTTCCATGACAACTGGGCAAAAGTCAGGCGATAAACCGGACTTTGTACTTTGTAGAGTATTTATTGTCAACGTAAAAAATGTTTCCAAAATGTCATGTTTGCTTAAAAAGTTATGAATTCTCAAATATTTGCTTTACTACCGCGTCCATACTTAATAGCAGAGTATTATTAATTAAAAGATGATAAATCATTAAAGACAGTTTTATACCTTAAGCAGGTGAAACTGTGGTATATAGAGTGCAATAAATCTCCTGACAGAACCGATTTGGTACATTCGAGATGGCTCTATATTTGAAATAAATTTGGAGATTTTGCTGTTCCGGACTTGCTCAGAATTCGTAGGGTTTCTATTACTTGTCCGAGTGTTTGTTCGTTCTAACTTTCACCAAATTCGTCCCTATATTGACACAAATTAGCAGTCCCTATATTAGCAGTTTCTTGAGATATGACAATAAAATAGATTTTAAAATATTTAGGAGAGGTAAAATAACCATCTAAACTTACAGAGAGATGGATAATAAAAGTGTGTACTATGCGGCGATATTCAGCCGAAGGTTCTCTTTCTACAAAATGAACACTGACATAACAATATAAGGCTGAAATATCCTTCTATGTGGCTCATATCTATAGGGATTTTTATTACCTGGATTCGGACCTAATCAAGTCAAAGTTGGTATGGTCTCAGTCATGTCACCGGTACTTTAATCCGTGGATTCCCCACATGTATGGAGTCAATTACGCCGAATAAAGTCAAATACTGTAAAAAGTCTGCACAAGTGAATTCAAGTCAGTAGCTGATTGAAGTCAACACGAGTCAATTTAGAAGACAAAAAGGATGTGTATAATCGCCTTAGTATTCGTATCGTGGTACAGTATTTTGCAGGAACCGTTTTAACCCGGACCCAAAGTCCTCTCACAGGGGTTGCCAGAGTCACAACATAACATTCTTTTGGAGCATATTAGTTGTATTCCGAAGAATTCCGAAGAATACTTTGGCATATTAATATAGAAATTGTTTCATCCAACTATCTAAACAACATATCAGCCAGGAAACATGTCGCCGTAGTAGTATTTCTGTATTAGTGTTTTGCCAACAAGAGAGCTGTTAGTGAGATATCTAAATCTCCTTTTTTGAAGCTGACCTTCGTTTGAAGCAATCGGGAGGGTCGTGGTTTGATCCCTGGTTGGCACACAGTGAATAAGGGGTCAGTTAGGACAATTTCCACCGGGAAAACTTTCAGTCTTTTTCAATTAGTCGAACTTTATTTCAACCGATAGTCGACATAATACACTGATGAATATGATACAATATGATACAAAGAAATACAAAGAGTAGCTTTTAAGATGGAACAATATGCATAACTAATATAAATGAACGGTTGAGGGGAAACCAAAGAAGCCCTAAAAAGCTTATGTAAGGTCCACTAACGAAATAACACATAAAGATAAACAATAATGTTTATATATAAAGCATGAAAGCACAAAGTATGAACCATTCGATACGAGTGAAAGAGCAAAAGGAGTATAGAAGAACATAGGTCGATTTGAAGAGACATAATTAGCAATGAGGAGACGCTCCATGTGACATTAAAGCAATAAGGGAGGGCCTACTTCTAATTGCAATGGGAAAGGCATTCCAATTTTTTTGGACCACTCTTCAGTCTATAAAAGCGGGGTACAATGGAAGCAGTGCTTCCTTGCCTAGTACGATATTTACGGATCTGATTCTCAAAGAAATTATTAAAGTTAGAGGGGAGCAAAAACATTAATGTGCGCATAATTGAAAGCTGCTTTTTGATACCTACAAATATTGAATACAGTTTCAATGTTTTTGACGTCTGGTGACCTCAAGTGACCGGTGACCTCCACCAAAACAATCTACTTCTTCCCCTGAATATGATAAATCTATAAACTAGGTATGAAAAGAATCCATTATAACTATCAATTTAAGCAACGCGTCTCTAATATAGATCCATACACACATACACACCCACACACACATAGGCGTAGGAGCCCAAGTTGATGGGGGGGGGGGGGAGGGGGCTGTAACGACTTGCCCGAAAAATAGAAACAAAAATTTCCGCGCTCCGTGCGCGTTCAAAATGTTAATGTACATATCATATAGGCATGCATCCGTCATCACACCGCATTTCAATTACATACACATAATTTACCATGTTACTACCTATTCCATATTGGTTACAATTCTGGGGGAAGCCGTGGTAATAATAATGATAATAATATCTGTGGTGTAGCCAAGAATTCTTTATGGGGGTGGGGCAGGCACTATGTTGTGTGATCGCCGGCCTGGGGGAGGGGTCTAAGGGGAGGGAATGTCCCCCTCCCCTTTGCCGGAAATTTTTTCGAAAAATAAGGTGTTCATACATGCAATCTGGTGCCACATAGGCACCTTTGAAGCAAAATTTTGTTTTATTTTAGGTACTAAAAAAAATCGGCGTCAGTGACGGGGGCATGGCCTGATGGCTCCTCAAATACACCACTGATAATCATAATATAAGTTTAACCATTAAAACACACTGGTGAATTAATACCGAATAAATAGGTGCTGGTGCAATTCAGATCAGAACTTTATTTCAATTACCAAGGAAGTTTCTTAAAGTATTGATTTCCGTTAAACTACATTGTTGCATTATTTTTCTTTCAGTAGGTGCCCGAAAAATTCCCAGAGTATTGCCCGAATTTTCACAAAAATATTTCGTTGGGGGCTGCAGTCCCCCAGCACCCCGCCTTCTACGCCTATGCACACACACGCATACACGCACACATACATACACTAGCCAGCGTGATTGCCAAGATTCGTTTCGCCTTCGGCAATGAATCAAACAACTTCTTAAAACATTCGACTAATACTCGAGTTTTCGCAACATGTTAAATCGCGTCAGAATATTAAGAACGGTTTTTCTATAGGCCAAATGTAATAAACTTGAAGGGAGCATGAAAGTTACTTATATTAAATGTATTAATATCAATTTTAGTAGGTCTAAAGGACGTCTTCAGAAGACGATTTCAGAGAGAGTTCTCATGATGGCGCACATACTGCCCTAAATACAATATTACTGACTCAACTCAAATTTTACACACTTACAGACTATTTCATCAAAGGTGGTAATTGCCCATACTCCGAAATTTATTTTACAGTATTATGCATCTTTTGGTATTTATCATCTGCCACCTTTTCGTCACAACCCCTTTCTCTGAGGAAGAGATTTAGGAAATCATCTTGTGACTAAAATCGTTGACACCTTAGTTTAATGATTTATTTCCACTTGAAAGAGTAATTAACTAATCCCGTACTTTATAACAAAGTATCTTTGCTACTTATTAAACCTTTTCACATCGCAATAGTTTACCAACCTGAATGAGAAAGGTTGTTTTATTCCAGTCTTTAAGTTGGTGAAACTCTAATTATCTAAAAAACAAGACACATTTTTGACTAAACAGTTTAACAGTTAATGAAATGCTTTTATTTACACATAGGCGTAGGAACTATTCTCAGATGGGAAGCTGAACGCTGTTTTAGACCGCCGTCCTGGGGGACGTGTCTAAGGGAGGGATGTTCCCTCCCTTTTGGAAATGTTAAAATATTTGAAATTTCTTAGACAAAATTTGGTGCAACACATTGTCCAAATTTTTAGGAATGTTACTAAAAATTTAAATTTATAAATCACTTATTTTTACAACAGGTTTTATAGAGGGAATAACTCGGAGGTTTTCTTGTTTGAAAAGGAGGGAATATTCCTCCCTATCACTTTTTGATTGGGGAGGAATTTAGCCCCTAGTCCCCTCCCTTTCGCTTTCTAAGCCCAATTGTTCCAACAAATCTTTGCTTTTCTAATAAAACACATCTTTGCCACGATCAAGTTGGCTTCCTTCCTGGTAAACTAGCCTGTGATGATCTTCCTTATCTTTCTCATTCACTTTTCCGAAGCATTTAAATAGGCTCATTATATCAATGGAACACTGCTGGATCTATCCAAACACTTTCGACATTATGAACCATGAAATTTTCTCTCCTTTTATTCGTAATCTCTGCGCATACGGTTTGCAGAATTATACATATATATATTTTTGTTCACATATAGTATTAAAAACGTTTTCACAGAATCCAAATAATTAACAATAATATGCGTGGAGTGAGATACAATTGGTACACCGATAGACTTCAAAATAAATGTAGTTATTTCTGTAATTAGCTGAAGGATGAACATGAATTAAAAAGATTGTCCTTTTAAATTGCAAGAATCAGTATCTAATGTTGGCGAAAGCATTCAATAATTCTGCACATCTGATCTAAATATTCCCCTTCTTTGACACAAGATCATTCTAACCTTAAAGCGAGTTACATCTTGTGGAAAAATTCGTGTCTAATTGCTTCCAAGATTGTTTCATACACATTCAGAAGGATAACAATTCGTGTACAAATACTCATAGGCGTAGGAGCCCAAGTTGATTTGGGGGGTGGGGGCTGGACCGACTTGCCCGAAAAATATAAGTTAAAACCAAATTTTCCGCGCGCTCCATGCACGTCCGACATGTTAACGTGCATATAATATAGGTATGCATCGGTTTAACACACCGCATGCCAATTACATACAATAATTTGTCGTGCTACTACATTCTTTAATGGTTTTAATTTTGGCCAAAGTAGGTGATCGCCAGCCCGGGGGAGGGGTCTTAGGGGAGAGGGTGTCCCCCTCCCCTTTAAAAACTTTTGAAAAAGTAGGTGTTCTTACATGCAATCTGGTGCCACATATGCTACCTTGAGAAGTGAAATTTGTGTTAAAAACTTCACGTAGTTTAGGTACGAAAAAAAAAAAAAAAAATCGGCATTACCCCCTCCTCTTTGAAAATTGTTGAAAAGTTAGGTGTCCTTACATGCAATCTGGTGCCACATATGCTACCTTTGAAGTAAAATTTGTGTTTTAAGTTTTACGTATTTTAGATAGAAAAAAAGCAGCATCAGTGAGGGTGGGGCATGGCCCAATTGCCCCTGATATACTCCACTGACAATCATAATATAAGTTCAACCATTAAAAACACACTGATGAATTAATACGGAATATATAGGTGCTGGTGCAATTCAAATCAGAACTTTATATTAATTACCAAGGAAGTTTTAAAACTATTTATAACCTTTAGCTACATCATTGCCTATTTTTCAGTAAATGT